>PHNY01246140.1:12850-42187 GCA_003724115.2 Anethum foeniculum
TTTAGTTGCGCGCATACTTCTGCTCCCGTCGTCTTTTGTTTGTGATGCCTTTCAATTTCTCATATTAAAATATAATATGTACAAATATATTTGCATACATCTCAAAGAAAAAAAACTTAAAAAGTTAAGAAAATAGGCAGGGGTTGTCACGGAATTAGCCTTTCTACTATAACAAGTAGGGGTATGGTTTGCAAATAGTTTACGCTAACCATACCCTGCTTCCGCGTGGGATATGACAGCTATATTTGGTTTAGTTGGTGCTTCAGCGTGAGATACAGTTGTGTAGTCTTACTTGGATCCAAAGTAATAAACTGGATTAATCTCTGTAATTATATTGTCTGCCGTATTCGAATGTGTACTGATTATCGTATTTGAGAACTAATGAAAATTTAGATGATCAAGCCTTTGTTTCTGGTTGTCAGTGGTCTGTACATTGACTATGATGAAAACTGTAGATATTACATGGAAGTTGGTGTTATAGCTATAGCATGTGCAGATTATCTGGAGTTATACCATTCTGGCCAATCCCTTCTATTTTTTAATGTTATAAGTTGGTTGTTTTTTACAATGGCACTGCTGCATATGATGCATCTGTAGTATATTGCTTGATATGGTTGTTTTTGATCTGCTTTTGTCAGTCCTTCAGTATGGTTTTAATACAATGTACTTCTTACCTGCATCAGGATCCACATCCAGAGTACAATCTTTTTGCTTCCATTGTTCATTCTGGCTTCTCTCCGGATTCTGGACACTACTACGCATACATCAAGGTCTTTAAGCTATCTCTAATGTATCTTGTATTATTACGAATTTCTGATGCATTAATCAGAGTTATCACGTTATATGCTGGCTAATATTGGCTTTCTCCATGTATACAGGATGCAATGAATCGTTGGTATTGCTGCAATGATTCCTTTGTTTCCCTTTCAACTCTTAAGGAAGTCTTGTCAGAGAAGGTTTATATCCTTTTCTTCTCTCGTACAAAACAGAGGCCATTAACTACCAGCACAGATTCGACTACCAATGGTATGAAGTACAATGGCATTAACGGCAATGGTACATCTAAAGTTCTAAAAACAGGTCCACATAAAGTAGTGAGCATGGAACAAGCTGGCGATCATTCTTGTGATGAGGATAAAACAACTCTGTCCAAGGTCGATAATAAGCCTTCTAGTCCAAAGATGCCAACTAAAAACAATGGGAGGTCCAATATGAAGCATACATCTGCACCTGTTAATAATGTGAAACTGGTTTTTAACAAGAAAGAATCAAGTGAAAAGAATGGAGATGTAAAAGCCTCAAATTTTAAGAAGAAATCTGAGATTAATGGCCTACCATTCAAGGATACAAATGGTATCTCTAAAAGTCATACTGTTATTGACGGTGAGAAAAGTCATTCAGTTCCATTATCAAATGGAAAAGAAAGTATCCAAAGCATGAGCAATGATTCATCTGCATTGAAAAATAGAAGTCCTAATCATCAAATTTTGGGAAATGGAAGCATAAGTTCCCTTGCTCCTACGTTGGCCTTCAACCCAAAACTTAAAGAAGAAAATTTTGGCACTTTGTCTGCTGAAGATGCTAGGTCTAATTTGGAAAACGAAAATTTAAGCTCAAATGAGAAAACCGGGGAATCCTGCAACTTAGTTGCTAAAGACGGCCTGACCCATCTGAAGCTTGACAAAATGAGCTCGAAGAGAAAGTTACATCCAGAAGATTCATGCAAATCGTTCGCCGACGGTGACAAATCTAGTGCCAAACCTGGAGAAACAAATTCCAAGAGTGAATTACAGGGTAATGACATGTGCATCTTGTTAGCTGATGATGCTGACTCTCGCAGAAAACTTCAGGAACTGAAAGAAACGTACGTTATTCTTATATTTGATGCTATGGATCTTTATATCAGCGGATATGTTATGACTGTTTTGGTCTGATAACTTGACATGTTTAACTCAAATTTGACTACATATATTTTAACTTCTTAAAATGAGCAACTACATATTAAATAATCTAGTTGTATAATTATACACTGATGTACAAAGCTGGTAGTCAAGTCAAAAGCAGAATGATTGATATATCTAATATACGGGTTTAGGTTTTGTATAATGTAACACTGCCTACAGCATGGATCTATTTGTTGGTGGTATAGTGTCACTGAAGGTTTTTAGCTAAATATAGCCAACTTTGGTGACAGGCTAGTGGCATCTCTATCTGCCATCAAAAGTTCCTCTCTGCTTGTTGTATATGAACACATGCTGACATGCATTATAGTCATTAGTCTTTCTTTAAGATACTAATATCAGCTTACCCTTCTTTAGATCACGTCCCCTTCCCCTAACTGAAAAGGAAAAGGACTACTTCTAGAGTGTAGTCGTGATTTGTATATAGTGAGAGATATTGTTATTTGATATTAACATGTAGCAAAAGAGAATGTGATGCAGTCATGGGTATTACATTGCCTACTTGTTGGCCACTCGTGTTTTTCAATTAGTCGAGGAGCGACAGCGACTAATGGATCTGGGCGGTGATGGATTTTACCTGGTACGGGGCCTGGAGACCTGGATCTAAATTCTAAAATTAAGAAATAGGGTTCAAAGCTTAAAACTTATGTGTATTTTAGTTTGTATCCTATCTAGAGTCTTGATAGGCGGCTCACATCTCCTCAGGCGTTCTTGTTCCCATGTCTTTTTATTGGCAGCGGCTTCTTCTTCTGTTGAACAAACTCTAAATCACTTATTACTACTTCCGCTGTTTCATTGTTATCCGCATCTTTTTGTCAAGTAATTTATACTAATAGTTGTATACAATAAGTTTTTATTTAATCATAAAACAATTTTTATACAATCAGGTCATTTTATACAGTTCAACACAATCAGACTTATTTCTTATAATTCTAAAATAATATTTTTAATATAATCATAAAACAAATGTTTCATAATCTAAAAATACCTTGAAAAATATTACCTATTTTCTAACATATGATACTTGAAATCAAATTGCATTTCATTTATTTGAGTGATTTTAATTTGTACAAAGAACAAGAATAGGTTGAAATATTAATGTTTAAATGACTTGCATGAGTTTACAAGTTAACTGTATTTTATATTTGCTTATTATTTGGTGACTATGATATATTGTATGTATTTGTTGTATTACTTCTGATTTAAACTATTAAAATGATGTGTATTTAGTTATATTATTATATTAATCTAGTAAATGTATGTATATGGACGACTTGTTGCAACCAGTTGGGCAACTTGACGACCAGTCATCTCATAGGCACTCAAGTGTGTGATTAGACACCTTGCTTTCCGTATGACATGTGACTAGTAATAATACTTTTATTATTTCTGTATTATTAGGCGATTTCATTATGATGCTGGAAACCTGATTGATTTTCGAAATAAACTTTAGGGGATATGATATTGACTTTGCTGTTTTGGATTGCTAAATATTAAAAAAAGTTTGTTCGAGTGTTAAGGCTCAAGGTTGTAATTGCATAGTTTGATTTTAAAGCGAATTATAGGATATAACTAGTCAAATCAGAGAGATGATTAGGATATTTTGACCGAACAGGGTATGTGTATAAGCGTAGTAGATCGACTAGTCTTAGTTTCACTACAGGTTTTGCGAAATAATGTTGTACTGTTTTAGGAGTTCACTGTTCACAGTTCAAGAAGAAACAGAGAGTAGTCTGTGGAAAATCAAGTTACACAGATGCAAGTGTGGAATAATTAGAAGTAATAAAGACCCTGGGTAGAGAACTCTAAATCTTTTGAGCAATATTAAAATTTGCGAACAAGAACATAGAATCGGTGATGTTGTGTATTGTGTGAGAGCCTGAGAGGATATTGGGTTGACTATTGGTACTCTAGTTATCAGGAATGAAATCTTCATTAATGTGCTAGCAGACTTTAGAGGTAGTGTTTTCATCATGGATTTTCCTGTTTCAAGTTTGCCGTCTTTGTCCAAACCAGAGATCAACGTTTCTGTAAGTATGCTAGGACCATATTTTTCTGTGTAAGTTATAACTTATAACTGCTCTAACCTACGTGCCCCTTGAGTACCATTAGTAGGTGATTCATGCTCTCAAAAGTTGATGCTCGTAATTAATAACCAATGCCAATGGACAGTGTTGAACTGTGATTGTAGCTTAATAGGAAGACACATAAACAGCAGCATATGAGTTGTCAGTTGTACAATAATCGATCTTTGCGTGTCTGTGTATCATGTGTCCATCCAGAGATAAGTTCCATTGTCAAAAAAACAGAGTTCGAAGTCTACGCCATGAGATTATGTATTTCACATTGTTATTTGTGAGATCTGAGTGTCATTTAGATATTTTCCTTTGACTAAATATGTGGTGATGTATTTTCTTCACTAAAATTATATATGGTTCTGTTGCTTCTGCACATTCTTGATACTGGCTTCAATGCATACTTCGAAAATTTCCTGATATGTTTGTTTCTTGGTTTGTTTCAGTCTGGAGAAAGAAGCTTCTCAAGTTTTGCGATCATGTGGTTGGTCAGATGATGTTCATGATTTTATGCGTTCTAAAGGTTATTGTGAAGTTGGTAACGAATCATTAAGCAGAAGCAATAAGAAGTGAGTTTTCTAGTAGTAAGCGTTAACTTCATTAAATTTAAATTATTTTATACATCCATTCTTTATGTGATTCTACAAGTTCATCAGCTACTATTACATGACATATTCATGCTTGTTTGTACAACAAGAATCTTCTTGAAAGCTATGAAAACAACTCTGGTAGATCAAAACTGTCTACTAAGTTGGAGTGATTTTAAAGATACTTTTTGGTCTAAAATTTTTGGAACTTCATGAAATTGATTTAAGGAAGCTTTTTTGTTTAGGTGGAGAAAATAGAGATTGTGTGTACCTTTGATTTGTGAATATTTTGGGAAGAATATTTGTAATTAGAAGAATTAGTAGAATCATGTCTCATCTCATTACATGATCTTAAATTGGAATCTTAAAGTGGACCTCTAAAATACTCAATGGTTTCGCTAAAGGGGGTAGAGAAGTTAATGTAGGATAAATTTAAAGAAAGAGTTGAAAGTTATCCATTAAGTTTGCCTGTTACAGGAAATTTTGCGCCTGATCCATGGTTTGATAAATTTACCAATGCGGTGATCTTTAGAAAAGCATGATGTGAATTTATCATATGCAAGTATAGATCAAATACTGGTAATTAAGATAGAGGCTGTAGGATTAAAGCATGGAGGTCCAGAATGTTGGTGGGAAGGATTTTAGTAGATAAATGAAAAAGGATTATATGGATTATAGTAGAGAGCATGTTTAGGTAGTACACAGAGTTCAGTCTTCTACTCTTCTTACATAGATTGAATTAGTTTTGGTTGACGTAAATTTGCAGCTACATAATCAAGCTTCTATTTTTATTGTGATGCAGGAGGTCATTGATAGAGGAGGCCAGAAAAAAATTTGCCCCACGGATTCCAGAATCATTGAAAGGGAGCCTTATTAAACGTTTAAGGTCATTCAGTGAAGAGAAGCAATTTCACTGCCCTTGAATAACGTGGTATGTCTCGTGCTTGCCTTTTATGCAGAGTAGTTTTCAGAAAGAACTGAATTTTTTTGTAATGACAAACTTACAAAACAAAAATTTGAAACTGACTGTTTCCTGGACTAGTTTCCTTAAAGAATCGAATTATTTGAAAAGAGATATACTAGTCATTACTTGGGAACTGACTGTTTTCTGGGACAACCTAAATTTATCATAGTTTAGCCCCTGATTACCCTATTGATAAGAGAGTGAAGTTATGCATCAGAATTATTGAAGGGTAATTTGGGATCTGCTACTTTTCTCTTAGAGCTCCTCCCCAACCCTACCCTACTTTTCTCTTCCACAGATTGTTTATCCAAAAAATAATTTTATTTTTAATTCTCATCCGTATTTCATTATTAATATTCTATTATCTCTTTTTTTATAGTTTTCTAACTGCACTGACGATATTAGTGCTAATAGTTTAGTAATAATATAATATCAAAATGTTAAAATTCTTGGTGAAAGGCTGTGTCCTCGACAAAAGGTGAATTACTACAAGGACCTCTAATTAGCTATCATATAGAAAGGAAAAAAAATGAATTGCTGGTTTCAGTCACTGAGTTGAGAACTAAGGACGTACCTAGCTATCATATAGAAAGAAAAAAAAATGATAAAGAAAATCATAATTAGAGTGTAGATGGAAGTTTTTTTTCTTGTTAGTTTTTTTTAAACCCATCAAATATGCATATCTAGCATCTACACAACTAAAAAGAATTTATCAACTTCTTTTTCTTGCCAAAGTGAATCCATAAACTTACTGGCAGCCAATGTGTGCAGGGCTTAGGTGTAACATCTGTAATACTGAATGATGGTTCATCAGTGGTGATCTATCCTGTGAGATGATTGGGGGCATTTTATCCTAGATCTCCGTGCAACTTCTTTTCGGACAGGATTATTGCATATTGAAATCCTTTACCATCGGGACAGTATTTGTACATGTCAATGCAAGCGTCAGCCAAATTTGAGAGGGTTGTAGCTAGTTTTGAAACTTTTGGTCTTAAATTTTAATTTTATGAATCCATACAAATTTTGCATATCGAATGTGGCGGAGTTATTAACCTGATGTAAACGAGTTTTCCTTCATATATGAGATATAGATTACTGTTCATTCACATTAATCGTAATAACATTTGAGGAACAAATTTTATTGAGTTCTATAGAGAGGTCTCCAAATTAAACCACTGATGTGAAAACAAGAGCATAATGTATTGTAGTAAATGATTAATCTTTCCCGGAAACTTAAAACCATTTATTTATTTCATTTTTTGTTTTATAATCCCCAAAATATATGTTATCTATCAGCTTAGAAGAAGTCCAATAGCTTGTTTACATCTAATCATTACCCGTGCAAATGTTGGAGAAGAAGGGTGTAGCTGATTGCTGATTAGTGAAATATATTAAAACAGCATTAGGTATATAATAATACGGTTTTTCTGTAGTAATATTAGAAAAGGATTGCGATACCTCAGCCTGAGAATGAGATCTCAGAAATTGTGTATGGAGCATAGCAGAGCACGTGGTGTATGAAGAAATCGAGGGCCTTGGAGAGTTTAAGACTTGAAGCTGGGGCCTTTGTTTACTCTACTTGTTAATCATTTCCTTGCACATTTGGTTTCTCAAAGGAGTTTGGTGAGTGACCGTTAATTGTGTTATATAAAATATTATTATTTGTTTTGCTAATTTTAGTATTTTATATATGAAGCATACCTAGTAGTATGCTCCGGACTCTAGCAACATGAACAAGTTATTCAAAATACCAAATAAGCACCATACGAACAAAAACATCAAATTACGAATACTCAATCAAACAACCTAATAGTCATGTTGGACTTAAACCAGGGATGCCAATTTATTGACCTGACAACATATTTAAGTCAGTATTACCAAAAGATTCTTAACAAATATTATCAACTTTTACTTGCATTTTCTAATGTTGCAATCCTGCAAGAAGCGGAAAGTTGTTGAGAAAATGACTGACAAAGATCCAGAAAGAGATACGAAATATGATATCATTGCATACGTAGGTGATATGTAATATATTTTAGTGTTAAACAATAAGCCACGGAGGAAATAGATATGTGATTATGCAAGCAATGACCAACCTTTCAAAGGTAAAATGTAAATTTTACTCCAACAGTCCCGCTGTGGTAATAGATAGTCAGCACCGACTGACCAATATATGTAATTTTTTCCTATACACATGGAAATGGTGGTGCTGCAGTTGTTTTACAAATTTTCCTGTCACACTATGTGAATGCATGACTAAATGATCTAAGTTAGATCCCCCGCTTTTAAATGCATGACTAAATTATTTCAGTTTGTCTCTCTTTACAAATTCGAACATTCAGTGGTTGGTTGATATTTGAACTCAAAAATATTTTAAAATTAAAATTAATTTTTTTGAACTTTTTTTTTTTTTAAGTATTTGGGTAAACTTAGATTTTGAAAAACAATACTTGTAATCTTGAATGACTACTCTAATTTTAACAATAGAAGAGAGTAAATTAGCTTCGATTTTTATAAATTTAATTTAATTATATAATATTTATTTTTTTAATAAAATTAATTTTTTTGAATATTTGAATACACATTCAGATATTGAAAAAAAGTACTTGGAAACTTGAATTTGAGAAACATAATAGAATAGACTTAGATTCTGATTTTTATGAACTTATTTACATCACTTACTAATTAAAAGAAATTCCGTTGAATTGAGTTTTTCTTATTTTTTATGAGACAATTTGGACATATATTCAAATTTTTTAGAACACCAAATAAAATAATTTCGTGGGTTATGCAGAGGGGTGATCATAATGTGGTTATAGAAACAGATTCACTGCTCACAGCTAGTCCCCTGCAGAAGAATAAAGTTTACTTGTTGGAGGTGGGTCATGTGTTAGATCAGTGCAAAGAGGTGCTCGTTTCTACTCCTGGGTTCGTGGTTAATTATGTTCGCAAGCAAGCAAACAAGGTAGCTCATAGGCTAGCTCGAATTCCTTGTTCTCTGAATTGCTCTCTTGTATTTACGTCTCCTCCTATTTGTAGGAGACCCTTATGAACGATTTTCCTAATGAATGAAGAAGCTTTTTTTGATTAAAAAAAATAATAATAATAATTTCGACTTTCATTAACCTTATTGATTTATTTGACAATAATCAAATATATTTCTTGGACATTGCAGATTTGATTCAAAGTTATAGTTCAAAATAAAATACCGTCAAACTTACTAAATTTCCTAAACATTTGGAAAATGGATAAGAATTAAGAAACATGTTTCCTATAGTTTAATAACAATCGGCACATATAAAGAAAACTATTCATCTAGAGGGGTTGACATATCTAATATTTCACTGTCTACATCATCACCAGTGTTGTAATTTTAAAATAATAAGTTTTTAAACATATACATATTAAACTATATAATTTCCGGAACATAGTTCAGAAATAATTGTGCAAAAAAGAATTTAGAAAAATTGTGTAACTTTATATCTAATTCAAAAATACAAAAACAAAACCATTTGTTAGTCATTAGTTAGTGATCTTCAGAACGTCCCATAGAACGGGCCCGTTTGGCAAATCTTATTTCTGAAAATAAGTTACTTATTTTCAGAAAAAGTACGTGTATTTGTACTTTTTCTGAAAATAAATAACTTATTTTTCATTTTGAAAATAAGATTTGATTTTTAATTCTTATAATAAATATTTATATTTGAAATTTTTTTTATAAAAATGAAATTTTGAAAAAAAATAAGTAACTTATAAGTGGAANAACGTCCCAGAGAATACTGTAGGAAAACTGTTACTCCCTCCGTCCCTATGAGATGTATACGTTCACTGTTTGCACGCATTTCGAGGCTTTTATAAAGGATAGTTCTATAACTTTTTTCTAAATTTTTTTTTTCTGAATAAAAGTTTAATGTCTAAACTTTTTTTCAGAATTTTTTTAATTTTTTTAAAATTATGAAACTATGCTTAAAATGAGTCTTAAAAAACGTGCCAAAAAATAATGTATAGAACATAGGGAGTATTAAATATAAAATAGGAGTATCTCTGAAACCGACCTTGTTGCTCTATAAATGCAGCTATCTTACAAGTGTTATTTCACATCAATAATTGAACTCTTTCTTAGCCTTACAACTTTCAATTTCACCCAAAACCAGAAACACTAACAATGGCAAATGAGATTGTTCTGTTGGATTTCTGGGCGAGTATGTTTGGTATGAGGGCTAGAATTGCACTAGCAGAAAAATGTGTAAAATATGAATATGTTAATGAAGATTTAAGGAACAAAAGCCCTCTTCTGCTCAAGTCGAACCCAATTTTCAAGAAAATACCGGTTCTTATTCACAACGGAAAGTCCATATGTGAGTCCCTTATAATTGTTCAGTACATAGATGAAGTTTGGACTGACAAAGCTCCTTTGTTGCCTGTTGATCCTTACCAGAGAGCCCAAGCTAGGTTCTGGGCTGATTTTACCGACAAGAAGGTATCACTTTAGATCTATCTATTTATATATTGTTAACTCTTGGTAAATAAGTAGCTTTGAACTTATGCATCAAACTTGTTTACTAATTGATTAAATTGAATGGGCAGGTTTATGATGCTGGGAGGAAGTCATGGACCACGAAAGGGGAAGACCAAGAAGCTGCGAAGAAGGATTTGATTGATAGCCTGAAGTTGCTGGAAAATGAGCTGGGTGACAAGCCTTATTTCGGTGGTGAAACTTTCGGGTTTTTGGATGTTGCAGTTGTTCCTTACTCTAGCTGGTTTGAAGCCTATGAGGGGGGCAACTTCAGTATTGAAGCTGAATGCCCTAAGTTGATGGCATGGGTCAAGAGATGTTTGGAGAGGGAAAGTGTTGCCAAGGCCCTTCCAGACCCCAAGAAAGTTATTGACTTTGTTAATGGTCTCAAACAGAAGTTGGGAATCTGAGTACTACAAGTTGAGTGTTGGTTATTGCTAGTTTGAGTGGGAGTATCTTATGTTAGTGTCTTTTGCTTTTGCTTTAGCTTTTGATTGTGTTGTGTTCTTGTTCAGTGGTCCTTCCTTGCAAGAAGATACTTAAATGTGTCTTTTGAGTTGTAATGTTATAACAATAATATGTTTAAATTTTAATCCCATTCAAACTACTATATTTACAAGTTTTACTAGTGTATTGTAGCTATAGAATGAATTTTGTTACATGAAGACGATGAATCCATAACACTCTTTTGTAGATTATAGATCTGTAGTAGAAAAAATATATTGATTAAGGACTGCTATTTCACACTTCACATGGGCTTAAGGGAATGACTAAAACATGGCCTCTAGGCCCCAACTGAATCAACAAAATCTTCACTTGCACGTACAGGGCAAGGATGGTAAGAACGTGTAGTATTCAAGTAGTCATGCTGGTCGGTTCGGTTGTTAATAGCTAAAACAAAAACGTGCGATTATGATGACCATGCGAATATGCCAAAGTATAAATAATTACTTGCAATAATTGAATATTTCATAATAATTATTCATACTTTTATATTTCCATCAATTTGACATTATTTCACTCTCGTTCATTCAAATATATTTGTTTAATTATTTTATCATTGTTCTCTACACACAAGAGTGAAGATAAACTGCAAAAGAGATGATGCATCCAATTCCAAGCATCTTTGTAATCTCATCTTCATTCCTCCGGTTTGTTTTCATAGTTCGATTTTTTATGTAACAGCTAGTTTGTCAGCGTGCCTTTTCCTTTACAGAAAGGAGCTTAAATCTAACATACATTACTATTTACAATATGATAGCATAAATCAATTTGTTCAGTCTCTGTTAAAGCCAAGAACTTATTTATCAGTGCATGGGACTGTTGGGGGTTCAGCAAGCTCATAGATATCTCACCTGATGGATGTTGTCAAGCTGTTAGGAGTCAATTTTACCCGTCTATCAGATCAGTCTGAAACGGCATGCTGGAGGCTAAGTTTCATATTATATTCTTGTGTTATTTCCGATCCCTACTTCTTCAAGCGCACCTACAATTGACGCTGATGCCTCTTCAAGTGTTTGGTGTTTCTGCACTGTCTTGAAAGCCTCCAATGTGTCTCCAGCCTCCCAGTCAACGAAATTATCAATCCCAATGCCACACTCTAAACCAGCATTTACCTGTCCAAGTTGGCAATAAATGGTACCTTTTTTAAACTTATAACCCCAAAATTTAAGATTTCAAGGTATTGTGCATCGCAATACAAAGCAGATATAATTACAGAATTTAACTCTTCGGTAGAACTCTAGATTTTTCAGTTCAATAAATAAAGAATCAGAAATTAATATTTCTGCACAGTTGAGATTGATATCTTATATATGCAACCTATGAGATAGCACATTATCAATGATGATATAAAAGGCACTGGTATTATTTTTTCATGGAATAACAGTCACCACAACTGGCGGGAGACATAATAATATTTTCATGCTGAACAGTGATTAGTGTATTTTATTGACGTCTGCAATCACGCAAATCAGTTTATGCTAGAGATTACAAATCGAACAAGTGCATAATTTATAATTTATGTGAGAATCTAACATGCAAATTCAGGACTGCCATCAATTTTGCATAGCATAACAGTCGCCTACATCTGAAGTATTATTAACTGCTAACAAGGAGTTTTAAATGTGATTGCGAAATTTAGGCCAACAGTTCACAAGACATATGAAAACAGAAAATTTAGCACCCAGATGCGAAAATTAGGCCGACAGTTCACAAGACATGAACACAGAAAATTTAGCACCCAGATACAGTTACACGATGCTTGGGGTGGGGGGGGGGGATTATCAACAATGAACTTCTCCTAAAATCATAGACCGCTGCTAAACAGTATCTCAAAGATGGACCAGAAGTATTTAACAGATTCAAGATACATTGCAAGAGGGGCCAATAAACCACGTTATTTTTTTTTTGTCATAAAATTATGCTCAGGTGAAGAGAAGGTAGAAGTAAACTTGAGAAAGAAAGAATTTTATAGGCGTACCTCTTTCACAGCCTCCTTAATCCGTCTCAGAGAATTGAGAACTCCAACGAAGACCGTTTTACCCTTTCTAACAACTCGAATTCCACAATCTTTCACTACTTTCCCTTCAGTTACCATACATCCAGCAAAACGACCACTGCCACCGCTGAATACAGCTCGCACTTCCACTGAGCCAATTGATATTTGATCCTGTCAAGGTACACAAATTAGTTTTGAATGCATAAATACCACTATTGAAGTCCAGAACAAACAATCACAACAAGGAAGCAAAGCATGCGCGCTTAAAAAATGCATATGTAAGATGTCAGAGAGGAAACTTTTACAAAGGGAAATGAAGGAAATTGAACTCTAAATGTGGAGCATACACATCTCAATTACAGCATCAATTTACGAAGTAATCACCTTGAGAAAAGATAAATCTCCACTATAGCACTAGGCATCCTTCCTGCGCCTGGTAGGCGCTAGCTATTTCTAGATCAACGTGTGCAAGCGGCAAAGTGTGAACTAACTAGAAGATTGGAAATCAGGAGCCAGGACTTGTGTAATCAGTCATTTCCTCCCCCTTTCCCCACCAAATGTGAAGGAAAATATTAATATCAATTAATTAAAAGGGAAACTCTATTGTTTATATTAATGTTGATGTTAATATTAATCTTAATAATAATAAATTTGTTATCGTTTCTGATCTCTATTGAAGGCTATACAATTAATATATACCCGCATACCAAAGTTGTATCCACTTCATAAGGAAACTAAAATTAGGTAACTGACCAAAATAGGTCAATAATCTGAATATACCTCAACAGTCTCTAGGAGTCCCTCCATTGCAGTCCGTACATCATCAATGAGTTCATATATAACTTTGTATAGTCGGATCTCAACTCCTTTAATGTCAGCGTAGCTCTTAACAGAACCTGGTGCTCTGACATTAAATCCAATAACAATTGCTTTACTGGCTACTGCAAGATCAATATCACTTTTGCTGACATCCCCAGTTGCTTGCAGGAGGAACTTCATAGTGACATTATCTTGTGGAAGCACCTGTAGAGCTTGTCTGATGGCCTCAATAGATCCCTAGAGAAATTTGACATAATTCGAATAACTATAAATCATAAATGAAATAAACTACAGCAGTTGATACTGAAAACTATATAGGAGACAAGGTACATGGAATGTATAAAAGACAACAATGCATCTGATTGAAACTACATGCATGTTAATTTTCTTTTGAATGCTAGTAATATTGAAAGCACGTAGAATCTAAAAAAGCTATCTGATGACTCTGATTTAGTATCCATTTACATATCGATCTTACTATAAAGTATAAACTGTTAACAGTAAAGAAGATAATATACAATAACATTTGTAGAAGTGCATCCTTCCAATCCCTATACAGATCAGTGCATCCATACCTTAAATTTCTCACAACAAGTGGCCAAAGGATAAAAATAACACCTATGCCCTGTCATCTTTAATATAGTTCCCAGACATCCCTTTAACGTCTTCACCAAATGTTTAAAAGCAATCAACACCACATGCTCCACTGAAGTAGGGAACCTTGCCACTTCTTTCAACAATTGACGATAGTGGTTCAAAGTCTCCAAGTAACTTAAAGAAAAAAGATACTCCCTTGGTAGGTAAATTACATTAACACTTAATTATTAACGTTTTTTGATGCATGCATTGCTTAAGTATATGTTTCCAAGTCTTTTAGTCAATGCTTTTAGTAGTTTAATTACTGTTTTGAAAAGAGCGCGGAAGTTACTTTCATTTCACATTTTTCCCGGGGGGGTGGGGGTCGGTTGACCCATAAAGTTATACAAAAAATTGCTTAGTCAACTGGCAACTATAAATTGCACCATAGCTGTTTTGTACTTTGATAATACGTAAGCTTCTGGCTTCATCCTAACTAAAAGTAACATCAGATGTTTACCTGAAATATTTGGCACGCTTACCTGAAGATCAACCTTCATTATGATAACCAGTTGGTGCAAATCTAACCCAGTATGGGTTCTTGATGAAACAGCCGAAGCAAAGGATGAAAGTGTAACCTTTCCATCTCCTGCTTTAGCTGAAATGCGTTCAAGTCGTATTGATTCAGCTCTTGACTCTGCCCTTTCTCTTGCAATATTAAGGGTACAAACAACCTCAAACTCATCGCCAGCACATGGAACATTATTCAATCCGATGACCTAGAGAAATTTTTTGATTATATACCAAGAAATCAATTTATATATATGAATGTTCTAGCAAGAAATATAGACTTTTAACATTAAAAGAACATGCGATGGGAACTTTAAAGAAGAGCTCTTTACTTGGCTTTTTTGGCAGAAGTTATATTACTGAATTTCATAATCAATGAGAATGGAAACTACATAAAAAGGATCCTATACAAAGGAGAAAAAGATTTTTGACAGACTTTAATTAATACGGATACTCAAACTAATTGCCATTCTTATGCTTCCATGGAGATCTGAAGTTATTGTTCCGCGCGTTTTGCATTCAGGGGACCTTTAAGCTACCTCTACATTCATCTACTAGACAGATGTTACAGTAACTGACCCCACCCGTATTACAGCTCAGCTTACTAAAATATGCACGTTGCACACACAACAGAGACTGAGAATACGTAGAACTATGCTATGCAAAAGCAGATCCAGCTCATATTGCCGTTGCATCTCTCTCGAGATTATTTATGACATAAAAAAATCAGAAAAATAAATATAATGGGGAAAACAAAAGCTGCCGGATATAGATTCCAAACCTGTATTGGAAATGAGGGCCTAGCTTCACTGACTAGCTTTCCATCATCATCGAACAAAGCACGCACCTAACCACATATAAATTCAGAAAGCTTTAGATACACGTTATGTGTGATAATCAAAAAAATAATTTTTCGACATAGGCGAGAAAAGGCATTATGTTACCAAACAAGCAGGTTTTAGCTTCTTACATGTATTCACTCACCTTTCCAAAAGCTTCACCAGAAACTATTATATCCCCTTTTTTGAGTGTGCCCTTCTGCACGATGAATGTAGCTACTGGTCCTTTAGATTTATCAAGACCGGCCTCAATGACCGTGCCTTTGGCATTTCTGTGAGGATTTGCCCTCAACTCTTCCAACTAGAATTGAAAAGAATTAGGAATACATGTATTCTTAGAAAGTAAAAAATCAATACAAGCCATGAAAAGAAGGCATTCCTTCAATCTTGTCTCAGTTTTAGTAAAAAGGTAAAACGAATAAGTAAAACGTGGATAGTAAAAAGGTAAAACGAATAAATAAAACGTGGACACCACCAAACACAAACCTCGTTCAAAAGGCCTTCATAAAGATAATGTATCTAAGAAAAGACTTAATTTGCCGATACTGGAAGTCATTGTGTACGAAGTGGATCTAAAGAAGCTTGGAGACGAGTTTTGACATGAATAGAAAGTAACTGACCTCCGCAACAAGCATGACAATTTCCAGAAGGTCATCCACATTCTCTCCTTTAAGAGCACTGATCTAATAAGTTAGCACCCAAAAGAAGAAAAAAGTCGTTTAAAAGATATTAAAAAAGTCGCCAGATTACTCAGTATTTATTAAATGTTCCATTTTACGCACTTGAACCATTGGGATGTCACCACCCCAGTCTTCTGGCATTAAACCAATTGAGGAAAGCTCTTGCATTACCCGCTCTGGATTAGCGCCATCTTTGTCTATCTGGAGGGTAGAAGGAGGATAGTATACATACATATATATGTCTGTCTGTGCGCGCGACTATGAGATATAAACCGAAAGCCAACTATGACATATAAGAGGCAATTATTAAAAGAAAAACCTTGTTTATGGCAACCACGATTGGCACTCCAGCCGCTTTAGCATGAGCTATGGCCTCATTAGTTTGGGGGCGAACCCCGTCATCAGCTGCAACTACAATTATAGCAATGTCTGTGACTCTTGCTCCACGAGCTCTCATCGCCCCAAAGGCCTACACGAGAAAAAGAACATATTCGTCTTCAGGAGAATGAGATTACTTATTGTAATAACTGGATCACTAATTCTTCTAAGTAGCCTAATACAAAAACAAATGACCTCATGTCCAGGAGTATCTAGAAAAACACATGGTCGAAACTTTCCGTCTATAGGTACTTGAACCTTATAAGCCCCGATTCCTTGTGTAATCCCTCCAGCTTCAGATGCCGCAACCTGTAAATGGCTCTGAATTTTAATACCGAAATTATAGGTAACTGTAGAACATTTAAAATCTAGATAAAATGTGATGTGTGGGATGTATTATCATCTTGTTAGTTATTCTTACACACCATAAGGTAAGACAGTGTAAGTCTTTTTACTATTCCTAATAAATACCGGGAGCAAAAGTGTCTAAGCAAGCTAATAAATGTAAACGCAATTTGAGTACCATTAGTGACCAGCAACAAGAGATTGTAAAGCTTCAACATATACCTTGGTCTTTCGAATATGGTCCAAAAGAGTTGTCTGCAAACGGACAACGTTAAATGTATTAGCAGCCACTTGATTTGCAAATTAGTTACAACCAAAGGCTAATTGTAGATTACAGACAAACCCTCTACCTTTCCGTGATCCACATGACCCATTATAGTGAGCACTGGTGGTCTATCTTCTAATTTGTCCAAGTCTTCTTCATCAAAGATTTCCTTCTTTTTTGCCATATCCTCCGCTCTAAACGGGGAAGCATCAATTACTTCCACATTATACTCTTTGCAGACCATCTTCACAATATCTTTGTCAAGAGTTTGCATGCCGTCAGGCTTAATTCTCTTTGAGTATAAAAAATGAAAAATTTCACCTTCACCGATGGCCAAGTTGTAGGCTAACTCCTCAATCAACATACCATCTTCTGCTACCTCCAAAATTTCAGCTTTCACTGGTTTGGCATCTCTAGCAGCCTGAAGCCTAGCTGCTTTCCTACTCGCCTTGCTCCATTTCCTTCCTTTCCTAGCTGTAACAGCACCACGAATAGAAACATCAAGTTCTGATGCCTCCTCGTCAAGGTTATCATTCTTAGCTATACGCCTATGCGAACCTCCAGATAGACCAGATTTTCTACGGAAATCATCCTCAAACCTCCCAAGTGAAGAGGCTTTTCTTCCAGGTTTGGGAGGTGCCAACAGGGATTGTGCAAATAAAGGATCTACCACAGCCTTCTTAGATGCAAACTTGTCAATCAGTATTGGCTTGTGTACTTTCGCCTTTGCAGCTGAGATAGTTTCAGCAGCTGGCGACTTTGTTGCTGCACCAACGTCTATCAAGATAACAGGTCTCTTAGTTACCAACTTTTGAGCTGCAGGTGGTCTTAAAGGAGCAGGAGGAACCTTTTCCACTGTTATTGTAGTTGGTTCTCCTTTGTCAATGTTAACATGCTTTGGTTGTTTTTTAACCACCTTTTGAACTGTGGCAACCGGGTTCCCCTTCTGCCACACACTTTTTAAAGTCTTTGTCTTCTTAAATGCACCGGGAATAACCGGTGCACCATTTCTTTGCTTGGTACCTGTACTAGACGTTGGTGGCTTTCTAGCTGGCGTAACTGCTTTCTTACGTGTTTGTAATTTCTCAGCCTTCTCTAATACCTCTCCCAATGACTCAATCACCTTATCCCTCTCTTCATATTTAACATTTAACTTATCATTCTCCCCTGCAGGTTTTAAAGGGTCCGACTTCACAGCATTGATGCCCGAAAGGGCCTCACCACGTTTTAACCAAGTTCTGGGAGTTGGCTTCAAAACGAGATCGTTCTTATCCTTATTACTACCTCTTAATGTAGAATCAAGCGATACAGAAGTCGCACGATCAGCATTGTACTTGGTGGTAATTGAGCATTTATATATAGCCACATATCTCCATTTCTTCTCAAACCTTAAATTTCGAGAACTAGAAAAATTTCTAGATAACGAAACACGACTAACAAGCGAATGTGATACCTCAAATTGAGTAGCAGAAGAAGTACAAACACTCCCTAAACTTAGGGTAGCAATAGAACTCATATTCCAACATTAGGCTTTCAACTAACTAACTAGTAAATAACAATGCAAAGAGTCAGAATTCAATGCTGTAGTAGTGTATTATTCAGATCATTTTTCTTTCCAGGGTTTTAAATTAAATTCAATAGAAACAAACATAAACTGAAAGTAAATATACTAATTAAGCACAAAATGTTATGAAAAACCCTAGTGGGGAATTATCACAAACACATGGGTATTGTGATTAGGACTTTAGGAGGAGTCAAGATTGAGCAGATTAAAGACTAAAAATGTTACCTTTGGAATTGAGTATCCTTGAAGCGGATAAGAAAATTTCAAGGGGGTTGGGGTAATTAATTTAATTACTAGTCAAGACTAAGGGGGTAAATAATTTCAAATTCCAGAAGAAACATCTAGCTAATTTCAAA
Organism: Anethum foeniculum; assembly: GCA_003724115.2. NCBI lineage: Eukaryota > Viridiplantae > Streptophyta > Magnoliopsida > Apiales > Apiaceae > Anethum > Anethum foeniculum. The sequence goes on from PHNY01246140.1 coordinate 31,846, forward strand.
TGATTACAAAAAAACTTGTCTTCCGTGTGAAAATAGTATTGTAGTTATAAACTTGTCTTTACGTGAAATTATAGTATTGTAGTTATAAACTTGTTTTTGACTTTATTTCATTCCCGGTGACAAGGCTAAGTAAAAAATTGGAAAAAATCGAAATCGAAATCGAAACAGTTAAAAATTGATCAAAATCGAACCGCCCGAAATCGAAAAATTAAAAATCGATACCGATACCAAAGCTAATTATTCGGTTTTGGTTAAAACCAAACCTAAAAAACTCGAAACCAAAAATAAATAAATAAAAAATTATATATAGTGAACATTGAGTAAGCTATTAGTATTTTAGACTACTTGGGCACGAGAGTGACTTACGTTGAATCAACTTTGTTTCTATCATTTCATCTCTATTTAAGTAATTAAATGTAAATATTTAATAAAAAATAAATTAATGAACTAAAAATATATTAAATTAAGAATTAAATTAATTAAAATTAACTACTAAAAAATATTCAAAATAAAAGATATACATTCTAGCACTCAACCAAACACATGATAGATCAGAAGTGATATTAGAACCTCATTCCTGATTTCAAACCCATATCGCTCCCTGAACAAAACGACCATTATTATAAACCAATATTTTAAAATAGTATTTCAAACGGTTATAGTATTAAAATTGATCTCATGTTTAAATTTAAAATAGGAAACCTGAGATATATCTCAGTATCATTCCTAAATAAAATACTTAATAATACTACTAAAATCTAGGGCTGAAAATGATCGCGAGCAACTTGGGCTCGATTTGTGACCGGTTCGAATAAAAATAATCGAGACTCGTATTAGTATAAATTTGATCCAAATTCGAGTAAATATACTTGTTCAAATATTTTTACGATCAAATCTTTACTATAAAGTTACTCGGTCTAATAAAGTCTTGATCAACTCGGTTATATTACGAGTATTCTCAATTATATTATTTACGAGTAGTTCGATGTACCTAGATGGGTTTTCATCTTCATTTATTTAAAATTTTATGTTATTATATTAAAAAATTAATAATTCTTAAATATATGTTAATGTTTGATAGAAAATAATCAATTATCACACTAATTAGTGTGAACCCCTTTATCATGACATGATTTGTATTAATTCCATTATTTTCTTTCTGGAACATCATGCAGTACTAAATCAATCATTTTCTTTATCATGGCATGATTTGCATTAATACACATTCTAATAACAAGTCTTCACCTTATCCTTGTCGTGCTTGTAATTTGTAATTTTTCCTATTTATAAAGATATTTTGTGATCTTGTAATTGAATTTGTAGTTTGTAAGAAAGTTAATTTTTTTAATGTAAATAATGCATATTCAATTTTTCATTAATAACATAAAGATCAAATTCAGCTCTGTCCGAACCATTTCTTAACATATTACTTTCTGGGATGTCCTTTCCATTTCTTAACAATCTTAAAAATGGTATAATTTTAATAATTTAAAATTATTCAATTGACTTTTCTAACCGCATATTATTCTAATATTGGTTAATCCACTAATTAAGCTTAAATCAAATCTTGCTAATAGTTGGACATGTACGTAGAACCCATTATTTATTCTCTTTTCTTAACTTTTTATATTATCTCTGTCTCCATCTCTTTCACTTTCACTCTCTCACTTCTCTCCCTTTATCTTCTTCGTCGTTATCTTATCAATTTTTGATGAACCCTAGAAATCAAAAATATCATTTTCTTCAAAATTTCATTTAATTAATATAGATCTCAATGTTGAAGTTTGCAGTTGTATTTCTGATTCAGCTCCCCCCTTAATGAGGATTCTGAAGATTCTATAAATTTGCTTCATCTTCTTTTTTCTCCAATTAACCCCCTTCATTTTTCTCCAATTAATCCACTCCATATTTCTCCTGTTAATCCACTTTCACTTTCTCCTATTAATCCAATCCTTATTCCTACATATTTGACCATGTTTATTGTTGAAAACACTCCTGAAGGGATTGGTCCGAGATGGGAAGAAATTTACAAGAATAAGAAGTTAAAACCACGTAAGTTGGAGTTTGATGACCATCTGGTCTTCTACAAATTTACATCCCCTGCCTTTTTAATTAAATATGGTAAGAATTTTCAAAAGATTTTTATAGAGATTACACAATTTTTTTGCATATAGATTACACAATATTTTTATGCAAAGATTGCACAAGATTTTTCCATTCAAAAATATAGGAGTACAAAATATTTTTTTGCCCCGTGAACAGAGCAAATACTTGGGCTTTTACAAAAATTATCAATTACTCCACATTACAGAGTCATATTTGTAGCTGTTTAGATAAAGTATTTTCCACCAAGTCCAGCAATACGTAAACTAAGGTCGGAAGTAATCCCAATCTTTCGAGCCTTTTTTTTAAACATGGGAAAGCTTGTAGTTGTTGTTCCCTTTCTGTTTTAAGATCTCATTCATGCATTTCATTAGAGACAACCAAACATAATTCAATGTTTTATCAGTAACTTCATCATATGCCTTCAGTACTGCATCTACTAGTTTACATATTGTTTTTGGAGCCTTTTCATGTTGTAAACCTTGAATAATTCTGAAAAACCCCAATCATTAATGTTGAGATCCGGACTGTTTGGTGGTTAATTGGCTAAGCTTATATAAATCCATTTGATTGTGCTGCATTTAAAAAACCTAGGTTAGTCGTCTGGGTATGAGGTTTGGTGTTGTCTTGTTGAATCACTATGTGTTTATTACAATCTGTTGGCTATTTTGTTTTGAAGGCATGGATAACTTTTGAACTAGACATTGTTTATGACATGTTTGTTGATGCACTCTATAGGTTTAACCTCCATCACCCCTTTAACCATGTTTTTACTTGCCCTCTTTGCTGGTTCTATAATAGCAAAAGGAAAAATACCTATTTTTCCATCAAAGATGCATATGCCCTCATTATTATACCTAGGTCTAGCAAATGCACTCATGGACATGATTTTGGTTATAAACTTCTTAGATTTAGAAGTCCTATGTAGTTCTTGTTCATTTGAAAGTAGGTAATACTATTGTGTAGTTCTTGTCATATAGAACCATTTTTCATCCACAAAAACATGTCATCGCATGTCGGATTTGTGTGTAGTGTTGAACTTTCAATATGTTTCAACACAAAATTTACTCTAGCCTTCATATTTGCATCATTTAAAAAAGGTTTTATGACATTTGAATGGGCTCAAATTTTACCCTTCTGAAAGTCTATGAACGGTTAATTTAGAAGAATTTAATTGACATGCCAATGTTCTGATGTTAGTTTAAAGTGTGAAGGTATTGACCTTACCTTTTCCAAGTAGTGCCTACCTTCTTTTTCTTCCTTTATACTTTTTGTCCACATTTGGCATTGACTCCGTCTTGTATTAATTTTAACACAACTTTCCAGATTGAGTAAACTGTTATCATGCTAGTATGGTATTCTAATGCAATCTCTTTAATTAACCCATGCTTTAATTTGTTGTTGGTAAAATTCAAGAACAATAAATATACAAGCTTCCTTTTTTCTGAATTTATTAACCTATTTTTTTTATAGCGGACACTCCTGGAGATGAGCTTCTTAAACCTGGGGCTGGTGAACTTTCATGCATATCCATGTTTTGCTGTTAATGGACCTTGAATGAAAGTAAAATTGCGAGAGATCAAGCTGATGTATTCTTGGGACTATTGTGCCAAGATTTTTGTAACCTAATTAAGGATTGAGATCTTTATGTAAACTAGGTGAAAAGTCTATATGAAAATATTAAAAAATCTGGCAGGAAATTTAAAAATTTTAGTTTTGTTTTAAGCGGATGAGATTAGTATTGTACTTTAAAACTCATGTGTATCACTGTATATTAGTAATCCATTTGCTTTTATATTTTTTTAATTACTTGTCGGTCTTCATGCAAAACACATATGTTAAGAACTCACAGGGACAAAGGGAGTACATTTTTTAAAATTGTATTATATTCGAGTTCGATTTGAAAATTTGAGTATGTCGCATATTTGACGAGTAAAATTGAGTTAAAAACGAGCTTACAAACTCGAATAAGGAACGAGCACGAGCTCCAAATATTTACAAATTTTGACCATGAGCCGAACTTGACCACTATAATTAATAATCTGAACTAAGCAAAACCACACCATAGTTTGAAGATATTCGACTCGTTTTCACCCCTAATAAAATCCTAATCAAACTTTATTGTCTTTTATTTTATTTCCCTAATCAAACTTTATTCTCTTTTATTTTTTTTCTTTCTCTATCTCCCAAAGTCACTCTATATAAACATATATAATAAACCATTATATACACACATGTACATACATACACATATACGACACACATACACATACATATAGAAAATCATCATTAACACACCTTATTTCCACACATAGTAGTTTAATCATCCGCAAATCTAAAAGATGTATTACTCGATATTGTCATGCATTCATCTATATTACATATCACAACTCAAAAAACAATGTTCTTTTGTAGAACAAATAGTTCTTTTTTGGAAAACATTGTCCTCTATATTATAAACACAATCCATCAGAATAGAGAGTTCTTCTGCTGAACAAAATGTTTTGCATAATAAATATTTTTAATTTTTGATATGAACTTTGTGTGGTTAAGTAGCACAAGTGGTTCTACATTAAGTATCGCAACATAACACGTTATTTTGCTTAAAGATGTATGCTTTTAATGATACTTATAATATGCAACACAATACAAAATACAATGTTCCGCTGCAGAACCTAATAGTAGCTTTGCTTGTTTTTCATAAGATGTCTTTTGACTCACGTGATCAAATTAACTTAAATATTTATTATTATAATTTTCATTGATACATGTAAAAACTTAATGGAATATCGAAGATTCTGTTGTGGAACCCATCATGTACTCTTTTACAAAATATGTACTCTTCTACAAAAAACAATATTCTTTTTAATAGTTGAAAGGTCACTTATCTGAATAAAGTTCTTCACAAAAAGAAAAATAATGTTCTAGGATTTACTTGTTTATTTAAGAGATAATATTCTAGGGTTTACTTGTTTATTTAAGAGTTAGATCTTATATCAACATATATAATAGAGCGTCTAACGACATTAAAAAAGGATAAATTTCAAAACTACATAATTTTGTTTTTAAATTTTAGAAAAGATATCTAAAATATATCTTTGGTTCCTTTTTATATTTATATTTATAGTGTTAAATGTTTATATTCAAGTACATTGATGTATAAGGATGTGAAGTAACTTCATTCTTGTAAAAGTATTTTCTTATTTAAAATCATGATTAATAGAATAAATCTGAGAATTATATAGTATTAGATCTTTACTTTTCTAAGACATCCTGAAATTTAGAAAAAAGTTTGGTGTTCCAGTTTGGGTCCAATTATCGTAGTTAGTTAGACTTGTTACAAGAATTCTTTATTGATATACAATATTAGAAAAAAAGATTTTTTTTTTCATCCAAGAATAGTTATCATCTAATAGAAAAGCACGCAAGTTGTCTCTGTATATTTAGACAATAACATGTTTGAAAGGAAAATTTTATTTATATAACAAACAAATTTAAAAGAAAATGACTATCAAATAGCTTGAATAATTGATAACGCACTTCAATCGAAAAGATTATTACATGAAAAACTACTCACGTGCCAATAGAATTTATGCCGACATATCTCGAAAATTACATGGTTCATAGTTCACACAACAAACACATAATAAGTCTCAAGAAATATTTTAACATTTAAAGTTTTTTTATAATAATGTTAAATTTAAAAAACCTTTATAAAAAACAATCCAATCTAAAATTTTATATTTTTAAAAATTCATAAGTAAAAATATAATATAATTTCATAGATTTCAGAACCACACTTTTCCAATGACCAACATCTTATTACAAATCTTGGGCTTTCACACAGTTTCCTAGCAGATATTATCTAAAATTCAATAATTACACACTTGCGCACCAAATAAGGATATTCTAAGACTAATTTTAGAAATAAGGTATAAATTACGAACATGTTTCGATACTTAGAGACTGAAGTTTTTTCGTTAAATTAAATATTCTTATATCTTATACATTTTCAAAGAATATTTTCTAGATATTCTAATATAGTTAAAAATCACAATATCAATATTTTTTTCAAAAATAAAAGTACCTCAAAAAGTGACCAAATACAAGAATTAAATAATTCATGTGAGTCTGTATGCGAAAGCTCACTTAATATTCAAAATTTTATGCAATAGCTCAATGTTACATCTGTGATGATTTGGTTGTAAAGTTTGAACAACTTATGAGCGAGCATGTGGAGAAACCAGTAATCATCATAACTTCAAGTGGAAAAATTGGTTGATAAAAGGCAGGGCCGTTGCATTATATATAAGGGCCCGGGGCGAAATAAAAAAAGTGGGCCCTCGATTTTTCCCCCATCAAATAATATATGATAACGCACATTAAGACTATAATAAATATGATATTATATTATATCGATGCTATTAACATTTCACAAAATACAAAAGTGAAAATTAGGCCCTTACTTGTATCAGGATTCCATTAAATATAACAATTGTATAAATATTAACCAAATCACGATACGTAAAAAAATAAAATAGTTAAAGAAGAAAATTATCATTCGTAAACTACATAAAACAAATTTTAAACCACATAGAATCAAGAGAAATATCAGTTAAATGGAATAAAACAAACTCTAAACCAATAATACATTATTAATGTCAAGAAATTTATATTATTAAAATCTTAAAAGTGACCTACAAAATTAGAAAAATTTCTCATTGTGATGATGAAAAAGAGCTCAACTTTGCAAAATTTTTAGAATAACACTCACTAACACACACTACGAAGACAAGTGTAAAGATACATTCATAATATTTTTTATTTGTATATGAAATACATTTATACATATTATTAATGCTGCCAGAATTTTGGGCCCCTTAGAGTGTATGGGTCCTGGACGGTAGCCCTCTTCGCCCTCCCTCTGGGCCGGGCCTGATAAAAGGATGTAGAGATCTTAAAGATGACTCCAACAAGATTTTACCTTAACTACAAGCAACACACTATGCTTCAACTGAGGAAAAATTAAATATCATTACCTTTCTCTTTATCATAACAAACATTATTATTTACATCTTGTTGAACATAAAGTATTTTGATAAATATTTCACAAAAAATTATCACGTTGGCTAAAGTTTTTACCTAGGTGAACATAAGGTATGTTGATGAAAATTTAAAATAGCATTTTAAAGAATGCACAACATGCGAAAGATATACAAAAAAGATTATTGGGCTAAACTTTTATAAAATTATGAAATGATATATACTACTTAAAATCTATAATATTGATGTTTCTTCTTACTTACTATATATATAAACTTAATGTGTTTGCTTTTGATGCTATTGGTGGAATATAGATCATTCTAGGAAATAAGGAAGTTCACATCAAAATTGGAAAGAGAGCTCGAGAACTTCTTAATCAGGTATTCACATACATTTAATAAAATTTTAGAGGAATATACAATTAATGCAACAAAATCTAAGTCTTCACAAGTACCGACAAAGGAAGAATGATAATTTCCCAAATTGTTTAAAAGCAATTGGAAGGAAAGTTTACATAGTCCAAATACTCACTTTCAAGTTTACTGGGCCATAAGCATATGCCATGAGTGATTCAAACCACGAATTATATACTGCATCAGGTTTCTAGCCAATAATATTTCCATAAATAGTGAATATATACTTCAAATTATTAATAAATCAAAATTTTACAAACATACAACTTCATCAATATATCATTTTTAAGGAATGTCGGATTTAAATCTAATTTATATTTCACTTAAAAAATGAAGAAGATGAACCAAGCAAACACTTGCAATGATCAACATTGAGTTACCTGAATAAAGCATGTTCCATTCATATTTATCTGCATTTCAATTTTGTAATGGATTTTATTAATCTGGAACAATTAAGAAAAGTAACTATGACTAAGTTATTGCGTATTGTGTTATCGAAAATAATGGCTTTACCTTAGATTTATTACTAAATAAACAAAAAATTAACTAAAAATGTAATATTTCATTTTTGAAATGACAGAACCCAACATGGTAAGCGTAAATTCTAGTCCTACGTAAAACTTCAATCTCACTGACTAATATCATAAAAACTTCAAAAGACATTTCAAATAACCTAAAAAATGACCTAATAGTATAGATTGTAACCAATTATCAAAAATAACCTAATCACCAAAATAAAATAAATAAAAATTATATTACAGTGAATTAACATATTAACAAAATCGCACAAGTACAATTTAAACTTAAATATTTTTAAAAAATACTAATTAAAATTACTTAAATAACTCAATTAGCAATGAGTCAAAGGTAACAGTAGGATTTTAAACTTATATTTGATTTGTGAAATCAATACACACAAATAATTATAAAATACCACTACTTAATAGAGATAATAATATGAATGAATATACAACTTTGATCAATTTTGACTCATATTTGATATATTAAAATGGGCTTTTGCTCAAATAAAAACTTCTAAAAATGAGAACCGTGAGAACTAGTGATTTTTATAGTTAAAATTTGAGATTTCACAAAATTTAAAAATTTTATTTTGCATAAAATCATCAATTTACCGTATTCAAAACGTCAGCTTTTCAAAAAATCGCTGATTTCCACTACAGTATTCACTAGTTCTCACAGTTCTCATTTTAAAAAGTTTTCATTGAAACACGACCCATGTTATTTTTCATGACATGTTTATATGTATGGATATTAAATTTTCATTATCACGATACCGTCACATCTCCATTTTATTTCTCGAAGAATGCTGTGAATTAGTGATAGTAATAAATAAATTGGGAACAAAAGAATAAATAATAAAAGTAGGTAGTTCGACTTACGAGTTTGAGTCCTTTGAAAATAATTTCTCTTATATTTGACTTAGAATATAATAATATAGCACAATTTATATATTTAGAGTTTATTTTTGTCCAATTTAAAGTAAGTATGAGTTTCAAAATAAATTAAAATAGAAAACAATTTAAAACACATTGCCATTTTGAGTGTATTACTGTGGACTTGTGTTTTAATTGCGTTAGAGAGCAGCAGACAACAAACAGTATATCCAGGAGGGTCCCGTTCCCTGACAATCGATTGTCAGGGAACAGTTATCCAACATTCAGTCTTTTAGCCGTTGGATCTTTGATCCAACGGCTATGATTTTAAAAAAAACCCAGTCGATCCGCTATAATTTTTAGCAGAGCGGTACCTATCCGCTATAATTTTTAGCGGAGCGGCCTGTCACTCCGCTAAAAATTATAGCGGAGTGACAGGACAATCCGCTATAAACTCTAGAATTGTGTATGATCATTTGCCTGCTTTGCCTCTTTTGTCTACTTGGAGCTTGAAAAGGGAAAGAAAAGTAATAGAAGAAGATTTGTCATCTCATCCTTGTATTGGGTAAGATTTTTTTTTTTTTTTAATTTTTGTTTGTTGATATGGATCAAATGTTTGAAAGGTTGGTTCCAAGAAAAAAATCCAAGAACAATGTTCCTTTAAATGTATATAATGTGTTAGATGATGATTTTGATGTTTGTAAAGTAGGTAGTAAAGTATGTGAAGATGAATTATATGTTAATGTTATTGATGATGATGGAGAAGAACTACTTGTTAGTGAACATTATGGGGAAGATTGTAATATGTTGGAAAATGATGATAATGTCCAAGTAGATGATGATGATCAACATGATACTGTCGTTTCGTTTTTACATCAATGTTTTGATAGTTTACTAGAGGCGGGAAATTTCTTTAGGGCTTATGCTTTAAAACAAGGATTTGCTATTAAGATTCAATACACGCAAAATCGTGTTAATGAGCCTAAAGATATATATGCAAGGATGTTTGTGTGTAATTTAGCGAGTCAGAATAAGAAGAAAAATGTTGAAATTGATGACGATATATTAGTGGGTAGTAGTAATGTGAAGCGTAAACGTCGTCGTGATAAACTTCCGAGAAGTGGATGTAAAGTTAGAATGTACGTTGTGAATAAAAANTAAAACAACTTATTGGGAAGTAACCACTTTGGAGTTAACACACAATCATGACATTGTTTCACCTACTAAGATGAGTTTGATACGAAGGGAACGACATGTAACCGCGGCCTAAAAGAATTTAATAAAAACCTTACACATGTCGGGCGTTCCTCCAAAGCAACAAATGAACATTTTTAGTAAAATGAAAGGTGGAGCCGAAAATGTTGGTTTTGATGGACAACATCTTAGGAA
>PHNY01246148.1:668-14957 GCA_003724115.2 Anethum foeniculum
ATTTTTTGGAAGTCTCAAAACCTTACAAATCTAACTCATTTATTAAAAAAATAATAATATTTTCAAAATGCAGTTACCGTACTTTTGAGGAAAAAAAAATTACGTACAAATGTTAATTTTCCAATTCACGGTTTAAGAGGGAAAAAAAAAAAAGGCACAAGAACGCAAGTTGAAGTGTGCATCTGGTGACAGAGGCCCACTTCAACCTGCGTTCTGTATCAGTTTTGGAATAGTTTGAGTTACTGTACTAGTATTGGAAATTGCTAAATGTACTGTACGAATTATGTCCGGACCCCAAAATATACATCCCTGAACCACTGCTTTCTTTTCATACATCTAAAAGCCCAATCGGAGACGGAATACATCATATAAATATACATACACCCCACAGAGAAGAAGCAAGCCGATTTTCTCTCTCGCAATTTCAGTTTTATTTGCTGCTGGTAATTTCATCATGTTTTCAATACCTAATTATGCTTTTTCACAGCTTCTTTATCCTTTCTTAATTCATCTAATCAATTGTGGATCTCAACTTTTATTATTTTTCACGTTTTGTTTTCTCATTTTATCAATATGATTACCCTAATTATGATTTTATATGTATTGTTCCTCCTGTCTATATAAATTTTTATTCGCTCATGTTGTCTTGACTTATTTTACTAATTTTGTGTTGAGATACAATATCAAGTCTTTTGAGGTTTAGGTGTTTTTTAGGATATGATTGCCTTATTCTACACTTTGGACAAGTTTGGTTGCTTATCATCACTGCTTAAGCTGCTTTCTCGCTATTTGCGTGTGTGCCTTGCGTTTTTGTAATATCATGTTTGATGCTTCTTTCGTTGAATGTAAATAATTAACATTCAGTTTTGCGCACTTGTTGGACTTATTGGTAGTGTTATGATTGTTTATTTAAGATAAGAATTAGTTGCAATCCAACGGTTGATTTGGTTATATTGTAGCTTATTTGGTACTATGGTTTCACTTGAGTTAACTTATGGAGGCCTGTTTCTGATTGAGCTTATTATGTGGCTTTACTTCAAGGGTGCGAGACCTTAGGGTGCATAATGAGTTTGAGTTGCAGGATGGGCAAAGAGTACCATTTTACAAGAATATCTCAATCACATACGTAAACAATATGTACTCTAAAATAATTTTTTTGTACATCAAAACACTTTTGTATACAGTACCCAGGGAGCTTTAATTAGTTGGTTGTTACCTTAAAATTCAATCAAAATTGAGATTTGCATATACAGTTCTATGTATATAGATAGTACAGCCACGTTAGTCATGTATTAGTGCTGACATTACTAATGTTATCAGGAGATTAGGACATATATATTGTATTTGCTCCAATTGTTCTTCACAAATATTAACATAATAGGTCCGACTAGATCAGTAAAGACATGAAGAATTTGATTCAAATTCTCTGGTTAGTTAAGTTTTATAGTTCCAACATAGATGACTGGATGAACCAAGTGAAATATACATGATGTTAAATAACACGGTGGTAAAGAAAGTTGCTTTAAGTGAAAGATTTATTATTATATATTGACTGTACAAGGTGATCAGGAAGCTTTATCAATTTCTGGTTTATGGTTGTCGATTTTAACCATCTTAATTTGCATTGGTGGTTTGTTTTTTCAATAAACTGTTTATAAGGTAGATATATAACAAAAATTATGTTGCGTTTGGCTGAGTCATCTTTAGATTTCAGTAATTTACTCATCCACCAGTGTGTTGCAACTCCTTTTCAGAATAATGGCTTCATCTATGGATTCATGGCCAAGGGAATATAATGAAGCAGTAAAACTTGCTGATGATATAACTGGCATGATTTCCGAAATGAGTTCAGCACCGACATCTGGGTCAGAAGCACAACGTCATTCATCTGCAATTAGAAGAAAAATTACTATATTAAGAACGAGACTTGATAGCTTGCAGTCTCTTTTGTCGAAGCTTCCAGGAAAACTTCTGTAAGTATACTAATCAAATATTTACACTTCTACTATGAGGATGAGATACTATCTTGCTATTAGTTCATGAAGTCAATTATTGGTGAAGTTGACTTTGCTAAAGTATTTTTTGTTAACTCTAATCTTATTTGTTTAGAAGTCAGACAATAAATGTACCTTAGACGGTATTCATGTCACATACACATTTATTCGGTAGTGGCATTTCTATTACTTTGTCATATGGTTTTTTAGTCTACAGCCAACTCTGATGCTTGACTCTTAAGCCATGCAGTATATTGTTAGCTAATTTTCCCATGACATGTATTTGTCAGTGAATTTATTACGCATCACCACATAAACTTTGACAACTAACCTGAATAAGAGTGAATGAGGGGAAAAGAATTATGATTGCAAAAGGATATATAGTTAAAGCGATGTGGATAAGCAAAATATGAAAGCGAAATCTAAGCCTGGACACAGAACACCATTTTATTTTTCAAATAGAACTTCCAGGAATCTGATTGTGTCCATGCTGTGTTCTTTATTAGAGGAACTAGAAATACTTGCACAGTGTACCTTTAATAAATGGCTTAAATCTATACGTCACGTGACCAAGAGGAGGGGGTAACCTTTTTTTTGCATATATATCCCAGACACACATGTAATTGTCTTCACATGTCTTCTAGAATATGTGGGTGTGGGTGTGCAAATATATAAATCTTCACATTATCTCAGTGCTCGATTGTTAGATATGTCTTCTGCTATTATTGTCCAGAAATCTGTGTATGGGTGTTAAGATTTTTAATTTTTCTGTACACAGAACAGACAAAGAGATGAATCGGCGGAAGGACATGCTTGCAAATTTGAGATCGAAAGTGAACCAGATGGCGTCGACTTTGAATATGTCAAACTTTGCCAATAGGGACAGCTTACTTGGGCCAGAAAGTAAGCCAGTTGAAGCTATGAGCAGAGCCTCGGGTTTGGATAACCATGGTGTTGTAGGTCTCCAACGCCAAATAATGAAAGGCAAGCACTTTTAACTTATTTAGAATAAATGTATATCCGGTATTGCTGAAATGACTTTTTGCCAACCTGAATTGATTGTTGCATGCTGTTTAAACAGAACAAGATGAGGGGCTGGAGAAATTGGAGGAGACTGTAACAAGTACCAAACATATTGCACTGACAATAAATGAAGAACTTGACTTGCACACAAGATTAATTGTATGTCTTTATTTCTTGGATATAATTTTCTACTTTCAGTAAAGCAATGATGTTGAAGCTAATGTGTATTTTGCTATGATGCTTTACAGGATAACTTGGACGAACATGTCGATGTCACAAACTCCCGTTTGCAGGTAATTATCGTTAACTGACAAAATATTCAGAATCTCCTATCTTTTTTCAATTTTTTGCTATATTTTGAAATCTGAGTCATTGAAAATTATGTAACATACCCCTGAAAGAAACCAAGAACTATAAAATCTGCCTTTTTTTTTTGTTTTCATCTTTTTTGCTTTATTAAGTGGGCCATGTGTGACATGATTTTTCTTTCAGAGGCCAGGGGGTTATTAAACTTTTTCAGCCAATAATAATCTAGTACCCTTTTTTTTTCAACAAATAGAAATTAGCATACTTTCTTCTACATCTCTTTTTTGTATATGCTTTATATGATTTTCTTTATCTAGAAAAGGAAATTGCTGGGAATTTTACTAATACCCGTATATTGGTAGTTATGATTGTTTGCCTGATTAATAATTAGTATTGTTTTAGCTTTTCCAGTTTTACTGCCTCTTGACTTTATGTTAAAACATTTGTGTTTTCTGTTATTACCTTGCATGGTAACAGCGAGTGCAAAGGACTTTGGCTATACTGAACAAGCGCACCAAGGGTGGTCGCACCTGCATGTGCCTGTTGTTGGCAGTGCTCGGAATTGTTGGTCTGGTGGTGGTTATATGGTTGCTGGTAAAATACTTGTGAGACAACAGAGCAAGGTGACCTAATTGTGTCTGTGAAATTGTGTCCAGTTGGTGTATTTGCTTGTTAATTAGTGCCGTCTTGAGTTGCTAGGCATGCCCTGCTGTTGTATATGACTACTAGACTACACACAACCCAACCTTATTGGGACAAGTACTTTCTTTTCCTGATTGTGTCCTTGTTTATGCTGCAACGGCTAATTATTACCATATTACGATATTGTTTCTACTTTCTGGGAATTCTGTTGTACGTCTTAACTGTCAATGAAGACTACAAACTAAAACTTGTTTTAAACTTTTTGCGTGTAGAATTTGATTAGTTTTGACCTAGCTAAACACAAAGGTAGAACCAAATGAAGAACGTGAAAATGAATATGACATCTAATCGTGTGCTGATTAATTGTATCAGATCAAATTCAAAGAATGACATTGCAGGCACATTCCAAATTTTAGGTGGTAAAATACATAAACTTATCTCTCACAAAATTAGCCAATATTGCATATTCTTCTATAGCTCTCTGCTCGACCCCATTTCGTAGTATCTGTGGAAAGAACAACCAGACTCCCGTTAGAGCAACAAACCCCACCGTCATTATCACGGAAACCGCCTTATGCAGTCTATATCGACCACCTGCAGACTTCTTGACGATCACCTCCACGGCGGTACAAACCCCATGAATTACAAAGAACCACGTCACCTCCCATGTCGGACCGACACGTGTCAGATAATAAAATATCCATTCATGCATCAATCCCGATACCAAGAATGTGGCAAAAGTTGGGGGCGCCCGAACCCACATTGGCCCCAACCCGCACCTAGTGGAAAAAGTTAACACCGGATTGTATATGGTGGGACGCAGGATACTTGTCACCATGAGGTTCCACCTACGACCCCAAAAATCTTGAAGTGATGTAGCCAGGTAAGGCTCATTAAACTGTGGCTCTATCTCAAGTCCCAAGATGGCTCCAACTGGAAATCCAGTAATGGCTAGAACAAGCTCAGTAGCAAGATATACATGACAACAATATAGACACAGTGTGGTATATGGATGTAAATCTAGCTTATAAGCATGTATGATCATTACCAAAAGTATAACTTTGGCAGCAACAAGAGTTGACTTTTTAAGTTGTGAAGTTGAACCAAAACAAGTAGTAGTAGTAGTAGTAGTTTTGTTAAGGGGGTGTTTGGATTTGATGGGAAGAAGAGCAACACAAGTGAAATGAAGGAGTGATAAAGGTGGGGAGGTGGATAAAGGGCCATTGTCAAACGAGAAGAGCAGGAGTTTGAAGCTGGAGAGCCAAATAAGGTAAAAGACTGTAGGGCCACCAAGATGAACAGAGGAGAGACTAAATGGGAGAATGATGAAGAGATAGATGATGGGGAGAATGGTGAGTAATCTGAGGATCCCTTTTGGAAATCTTGCAGAAATGTAGTAACAGTAGCATGTACATGAAATGGCTGTTATCCATATCTTCACAAACTTGTTTATTTCACTCTTCATCTTTCCTTGATTCATACAGATGTTAGTAACAGATCAGATCTAAAGCAATACATATTTCTATTCTACATGTTTCCTTGACAATAATTATTGTTACCCTGCATTTTAAAAATACATAACATTTAATTTTCTACACATATTTTGAAGTGTTTTAACCATCTAATTAAAATTAGAATCTCAATATTTTGTGAATTATTATTTCATATTTTTATTTAAAAAAGTTGAAATAATAATTCTAAATATATAGTAAAAAATACTTTAAATCCTTAATTATAGCACAAAAATATCAGCGCCTGATTCAAGAGTCATACTCCCTCTGTTTGGAAATAATAGTCACTTGACTTTTTTTATACGTACTTTTAAGAGCTTTGACTATATAGTAAAAAATATTTTTTATAAATTTTTCTTTTTATGAATAAAAGTAATAAACTAACCTGTTTGGCAAACAGACCACTTATCAACTTATCGACTTATTTAGAAAAAAAATTCATACTTACATGTTGATTTTTAGAATTAAATATTTAAGTAGGATTTAGTATCTCTTATATGTAAAAACTTGTCAGAAATAAGTAACTTATTTCAGACTGTACTTTTTTCAGAAATAAGTAACTTATTTCTGACAAATAAGATTTCCCAAACAGGCACTAAAACTATTATTTACAATTTTTTTTAAAAAATAATAATATTTACTATGTGGTCAAACCTCTTAAAACTACGTACAGAAAAGTCAAACAACTATTATTTCCAAATGTATCAGTTAACTAGGCTCCATAACATGATGCTGGCTTTTAGCATAAGGTTCATCTTTTGATTTACCTGAATTGAAGTTAAAAGGTTTACAAAATTAAAATCAAATGCCTTGAGATATTCTTGGATAACGCAAATGGAAGGATGTTGAATAACCAGAAAACTATAACAATCATTAGCAGTGCCGGAGTCTGTTACTTGGAACTAGGAATACTTTTCATCATTACAACCTTTCATTGAAGTCATACATAATTAACAAACATCAAGTATAAACATAAAGATACCTTGCAATGTCATGCATTTTTTTAATTCTATATCTGCACAAAAGTCTCCATAGGCTGCTGTAACACTTTCCACATATAAAAATAAAAAGGAAACACAAAGAGGGCGTCTGGATGGATGCCCTGAATGGTAATCGGCAATGGAAATGGAGGGTATGGGAACGGGGATTAATAGGAATGAGAATGATATGGAAATCCAAGGAGTGAATGATATGATTTAACCCCCTACAAGGAATTGGGTTCCCATTCCATACACTCCAATGGCTAACGCAAACACTAATGCATGAGATTGAGACCCAAATGCCCCCTAAATATACAATCTTTTCTACAGGGAGTGAAACAAGCATAACACACTGATATATAAACTGATAATGACCTTCACTACTAAAAAATCTAATTACAATGTTACAGATTATAAGAATTACTTTCCTGTTACCATTATACACATGTAATTTGTGCACATCTGGTATGATACTATTGCGCCAGGAACTTTGGTAAGAAAGACACTCTTGGTAAGAAAGGTCCTGATTCTATGGCCAAAGCCATTGTCTGTGTAGTGATATTGCTTTCATCATATTATCACAGAGCTAAATTCCTGCTAGGGAAGAGTACCAAGGAAATAACAAATAAGTAGAGTTAACAAATTTTGGTACTTTTCTGTAGTGGTACTCTTGCACCTAAAGAGTTTAGCTCATTAATCAAGAGTGAGTATAGATACGATGTACTTGGGAAATTTAATATGGATCTTTTATTTATTATTCACATAGTGCATTTCTAGTTGATGCAAAAATTTAACACACTCATCCCCTGCTTTTGTATGCTTAATCTGTTACTGTGGAGTTGCTCACAAGCATACTAGAATTTTCATGCTGTTTTGATTTGAAAAAAGCTATTTAATACCAAGGACCAATTAGACATTGCAGACCTAAAAAATTATGTGCTACTGTTTGCAGAGAAGTAACATATTACAGATGAGTTTATCCTGCACAGGAATCAACTCAAGTACATGGGAAAGGCCGGTTGACCTTTATGCTGCAACTGTTTCAATATCAGTATTTGTGCAAAATGTCTAATTAGAAATGATGTAGAATGAAATTATGGCAGCAGCTGTTTTTTAGGGTCAAACATTATCCTGAGATTGGTTATTGGAGTTTCCGACCCCTGTAAAGATGCATACATTAGGAACACAAAAGAAATAGTATAAGCTGAAATGTACCCTATTAGTTGGTTTGGTTTTCGTCTAATAGCTCCTATTTTATTTCAAACGGTAAGCATTTTTATGTTTTCTGTTGTTAACTCCCCCACCACACGCAGAAACACATCAAGCATGCCCCAGATACATTTTTGGTTTTACTTAAAAACATTTGCATGTAATAACGGTGTAGGGTAGGTTCTGCAGAATCTCAGATACCGTTCCCAAATGTCAAATTTGGAAAGTGACTTAGTTTCTGGAGACATAGATTTTAGAGTAGGGAGATATTGTGTTGATAACTAAGAACCAAGGATATAGGTGTGGGGATGCGAGTGCGTAGTCCTGGGATACATGAATTCGGAAAATAAAATAACATGGGAGATCCGGTTGGGGGGAGGGTATGGCACCTATTATAAATATATATTTGATGTTATGAATGATAAATATCCATTAACAAAACTAATAATATTATGCAAATTGAATTATATACATAAGATAAGCATTTAAAACACAACAATTTAAATCAATATCATTTATGTTTGTAGTACATATTGTGAAAAAGATGAATTTTAGTTAAAATTTTGTATCCGAGTATCCAATAATATAGATAGTAGTAGTACACAGATTGTTGAAAAGATGGAAGTTTGAATATCGGTGACCGCAAGAATCCCTGCTTCTTAGGTTGGAACATATTTCTATCGAATTAAAACTCTCCCGCGTCTTTTCAACGGACTTTATTTTGTTGGCAAGGGATGTAAGCTAACTTGGCTAATTCTAAAGATCACTCCATTATGCTGCTTGAAATTCAAGACTTCTAACCCTAGGCTTTGATCTGTACAAGAAATGATTCGAAAGGCAATGCTTTTATTCTTCTGCAAATGTCGTATTCCTTTTTAAATACCTTGAGAACTCGAACAACAACACCAGATCTCATCTCCCTTTTTACAACAGACAATTTTTAACACTCTATTCACATGTCCTCCCTTATATTCAAATCAAACTTTTGTATGATTGATTCTTCAGTTTCCCAAAGGTTAAAAATATATTCCATTCTTTCCAAATCGATAAAAGAATGTGACGAAGACACACAGACTGGACTCACATGACATTCTTGGAGAACTAAAATAAGAGTAACCAGAGTTCACATGATGAATAATTCCAAATAAAAGTTTTCCTATAAGTTAGCAATATTAGCATAGCAAAACACATCAGTAACTACAAGATACGCAAACAATACAATGACCTCCACAAGTAGTAGCATTTTAGTTTCTTGCTTGATGGCAATGATGGTGCTTGTGATAGTGGCTGCTGATGACAAAAGTCCAAGCATTTGCAACGTTGGACTTTCTGAGCTTGTAGAATGCCTCCCGGCAATCACTGGCGACAAACCTTCTTGGCCAACAAAAAGTTGTTGCAAGGTGATGCACAAGGTTAACTTGCCATGTCTATGTGACTACAAGGATAAGTTGCTTCAGTATGGAATTAGCCCACAAAATGCCATGGCACTGCCCAAGAAATGTGAGCTTACACTCCCGGTGCAGTGTGGAGGCAAATATTGAGGGCTAGGGCCTAGGTATCATGCATAGAAGCCATTACCCTTCGTTTGTTAGAGCTGATAACACCATGTCAAGTTTCTTATCTTTTGCTTGTCTTTTTTTTTTTTTTTTGTAGCCTCTCATGGATTTATGTGCTTTCTTGGGTAGTTTGATATAATTTTTCCTTAGTATTCAATTTTCACATCGAACTCTAGACCTGATAATCGGACTCCAGACATGATTCTCTTAGGATTACTTGTATTTCAACCGGCACTTGATGAATAAAATCATATAATTGCAAGTTTTGCAATACGAACAATTTTTACGGTCTGATTGCACCTGTCCTTCAAATGACACGGGTAGGGCCGTAAATGAGCCGAACCAAGCCGAACTCGTTAAAAATATATCGAACTCGAACTCGAGCTCGAACTTTTATCGAATCAAAATTTTTGTTCGTGTATCGACTCATTAAGAAAAAAGTTATTCGCGAACATGTTCACGAACATCTCACAAACTATGGTTCAACGAACATCTCATAAATATTGTTCACGAACTCTTGATCATAAACAAACAACTCAGTTTACGAGCTCATCGTAACAATTCCTGAATTTTTGCATAAGTTTCACTTATTTCNAAAAATGAAATAAAAATTTTAAAACCCTTACTAATCAAACAAATAAATTTGACTGTTCAACATTCTGATTTTGAATAAATTACACAAACTAATTTAATACTTGAACATAAAAATATTTGGATTATATATTTACATGTCTAGCATGTATTATAACTTAAATTCTACATATATATAAAACTTATAAATTGAATAAAAAATAATAAATGGTTTACTTAAGTTGATAAATTTACAGCCCTAAACACGGGCAACGTTTTTTCCTTCCGGCCCGTGAATACACGATGTGTTATTGAGTTCCAAACAAAATTTCTGGTTAACATTGAATTTATTATTATTCAACTGATTTTATTGTTTTAGAAAATATTAGCAAGTTATATTTGTAAATTTTCAATCAACTTAATAAACAATAACTTGTACAATTTTAACTTGAGAAAACGTTACCTATGACACAATTTCGAGACAATGTCATAAATGACACAATTCGGAAAATGGTCCTAGATAGATCTCATATTTTGAAACAAATGTTGGAATGCAGATTTTTATTTTTGATTAATAACACAACTTGATCTTAAGTTTTGAAACGGTAAACAACACTTAATGTTACGTTTTCAACAGTAAAACATAATTTAAAATTGCTTTTTCAGTAATTTTTATTAAAATTTTATATTTTCATAAAAAATTCAATTTTAAAATATTAATTTTTTAATTAATATTTTAAAATTTAAGCGTGAACCTATTTCAACAGTTTTTAAATAATATTTTAAAATTTAATTCTCAACTGAATTTTAGAAATATTTGGAAAAAAATAAATAAAAGGTACATGGATTAAAGGTTTAGACTTTAGGATTGAGGCCTAAGCCTAAACTCTAATTTAAGTGTTGACCACAATTCAAAAAGAATTTTTTATATTTTAAGGATCAATAATTTTCACTTAAGTTTTAGAAATATATAAAGGAAAAAAATGAATAAAAGGCTATACGGCCTTTAGAACCTAAACGTTAATTTAAGTATGGACCAAACTACGTGCAATCCGACTACTAATAAAACTTTATTGTTTCATTTTTAAAAGAGTGTAAATTCTAATTTATGCATGGATCCTAATTCCATAATTTTCAATATTTAGGGCCCATAATTTTTCATTTGAGTTTAGAATTATTGAAAAAACGAATAAAATCTCTACATAACATAACTTAAAATAAATGTTTTGAAACTTGAAATAACACATAAAGAGGTGTAAGTCGAGGGAAATTAAAAAGAAAATTCAAACTCTACAACCCAAGTTGATCTTGTGTTTTTTGATTAAAAATAAAAAAAAATATTTTGATCAAAACGCTACGTAGCGTTTCTCGAAAATATTTTTTTAAGTAATATGAGTGCTATTTAGTGTTATCTTTCCCGCTTTTTGGGACATTTGTTTTTAAAATTGTCAAAAAATATTTTTTTAAAGTAATATGAGTGCTATTTAATATTATCTTTTCTGCTTTTTGGGACATTTATTCTTAAAATTGTGTTAATTGAGACCAACATCCAGGTGGCGAAAAATATAAACGTGGTTCAAGTGATTAGGTCATGTATTTTAATTTGAACTATTTAATTTTGAATTACTTAGGTAGATTTGAACGTTAGACTACTATCTATAATAACTTTTCATACAATATATAACCGTAATCACCAATTTTATTTTTTTAAAAAAAATTCAACGATTAGAAATTTAGTGACCAAATTACGGTCAGCAGATTAATAACAAAATTTTTTATATCTCATCTTTAAAATAGATATAAGAATATAATTTGGTAAAAATATTATATGCGTATCTTTCGAGGTATAATAACAGAAACTTTGGTAGCTTCCTAACTGCTTACTACAACGTTAAAAAAATGTTTTTTTTTTAATCAAAGGCATGGAAAATATTCTTCCCCCTAAAACAACTTTTTGGCCGACTTTTTTTCTTTTTTTTTTTTTCAAAAAAGCAATATTTAAATGTTATCAAAAAACTTTTGCTTGAATTGTTATTGATCTACTACAGCAATAGCAATGACGAAGGTGTTGGGTTTTACTCTTTCAAAGTTTAGCAATTAAATTTCTACTAATTAAGAATCACATACTGAAGTTAGTTTCTATTTATTAGGAGTTCAGTAGATAGACTTAAGTGGACGGGGTCTATCATGTTTGTTTTTCGGTTATGTTATTATCTTCTTGTAGGCTATATATTTGCCAGGTTGCTTAATAAACATTTTTTTGAGATTTCTAGAATACTTGTGTGCATTGTGTTTAACAAATTCTGGTATCAGAGCCACAAAAGAGATCTGTGGGTGTGTGAGCGAGTGAAACACTATACTGGAGAGTGATTTGTGAGTGTGTGAAACATCATAACAGTTAGTTTGTGTATGTGATAATGACTGATGCAAACAACAATTTTGCAAACCCGTGCATCCCCAAATTCGATGGAGATTATGATCATTGGAGTTTGCTCATGGAAAATCTTCTTAGATCAAAGGAGTACTGTTGTGTTATTGAAGAAGGTTATAAGAAAATAAATGAAAAGGAAAGGGAAGGTTTAACAGAAGCCCAACGGAAGACTCAACAAGATATGAAGCTGAAAGATTTAAGAGCTGAGAATTATCTTTTCAGCTCCATTGACAGATCTATTCTAAAAACAATCTCGCAGAAAGAGATGGCTAAGCAGTTATGGGATTCGATGAAGGTAAAATATCATGGAAATGCAAGAGTGAAGCGTGCAAAACTTCAGACTCTTCGTAGGAATTTTGAGCTGCTGGAAATGAAAAATGGAGAGACGGTCACCGATTATTTTGGTAGAGTGATGGTTGTGGCAAATGATATGAGAAATTGCGGTGAAGACATGCAGGATGTCAAGATTGTTGAAAAAATTCTGCGGACTCTTATAGAGAAATTTAATTACATTGTGTGCTCAATCAAGGAATCGAAAGACATTGACAGTCTTTCAGTTGATGCTTTACAAAGCTCTTTGTTGGTTCATGAGCAGAAATTTAAAAAAACTGGTAGAGATAAGCAGGCGTTAACACTTAACTATTAGTTACGAAGAAAGAGGAGGCAGAGGCCGAGGAGCTGCAGCTAGAGGTTAGGGATGAGGCAGAGGGAGGCAATTGAATAGGGCTCTTGTGGAATGTTTTAAATGTCATCAACTAGGATACTTTCAATATGAATGTCCTAATTGGGAAAAGAAAGTCAATTATGCTGAAGTTAATGAGAAAGAAGAAATGCTCTTGATGTCCTACACATAATCCAATTTTACAAGAAATCAAGAAGTGTGGTTTTTGGATTCTGGATGCAGTAATCACATGTGTGGGAATAAGGATTGGTTCTCAAATTTTAATGATGCGTATAGACATTCTGTTAAACTTGGTGATGACACAAAAATGGAAGTGATGGGGAAGGGAAACATACGACTTGAAATTAACCACATAAATCATGTGGTTACTGATGTGTATTATGTGCCAGATTTGAGAAATAATTTGCTCAGCATAGGCCAACTTCAAGAAAAAGGATTATCTATCCTTATCCAAAGTGGGGAATGTAAAATTTTTCATCTAAGAAGGGGTTTAATCATGTAAACATGGATGACAGAGAACCGAATTTTAAAATATTGGCCAGTGTCGTACCAGAAAGCTCAGTTTGCTTACACACAATATCTGGTCCGGAAGCTGAGTCGGAGCTGTGGCACAAGAGATATGGACATTTAAGTTATAAAGGGTTCTTAGAGGCATGGTAAATGGAATTCCTTACTTGAAATCTACAACAGGAACATGCAATGAATGTTTGGTTGAAAGACAACATAGAGAACCCATTCCAAAGAAAAGTAGTTGACGTGCACCTACGAGATTACAACTTGTGCATACTGATATTTGCGGCCTAATCACACTGGTCTCCAACAGCAATAAGCGACACATTTTAACATTCATTGATGATTTTAGTAGAAAATTGTGGACATATTTCTTGATTGAGAAGTCTGAGGAACTTGATACTTTTAAACACTATAAGAATCTTGTTGAGAAGGAGTCTGGAAAGTCTATATGTTGTTTACGCTCGGATAGAGGAGGAGAGTATAACTCAAATGAGTTCAGTACTTTTTGTAAAGAAAATGGTATACGCAGACAACTCACAGTAGCCTATACCCCACATCAGAACGGGGTAGCGGAGCGTAAGAACTAGAGTACTATGAACATGGTTCGGTGTATGCTAAATGACAAAAAGGTACCAAAAAGATTTTGGGCAGAAGCTGCAAGTTAGACAACATACATCCTCAACAGAAGTCCAACGCAAGTAATAAAAGAAAAAAAACACCAGAGGAGATGTGGAGTGGAATTAAACCTGACGTTGCTCGCTTTCGTGTTTTTGGATGCTTAGCCCATGTCCATGTTCCGATCCAAAAGAGAAAAAAGTTAGATGATAAAAGTTTTCCATGTGTGCTACTTGGTGTTGAAGAGACAAGAACTT
>PHNY01246161.1:4253-14480 GCA_003724115.2 Anethum foeniculum
TGGCCCACTTGCACTAGAGCCAATCACCCATGTATCTAATACCCATGGAACTAGTATAACCATCGTGCTTCTGCTGCGATAGAGCCTTAGTCAGTGGGTCTGCAACATTATCATCATTATGCACTTTACATATATGTATATCTCCTCTTTCATTAATCTCACGAAGAAGGTGATATCTCCTAAGTATATGCTTTGCTCAGGAATGGGATCTTGGTTCCTTTGTCTGTGCTATGGCTCCATTATTATCGCAATAGAGATCTATTGGATCTACGATCAATGGAACCACACCAAGTCCCGTTATGAACTTCCGTATCCAAACAGCCTCCTTAGCTGCTTCACTGGCAGCTATATACTCAGTTTCCATTGTAGAATCAGCTACTGCCTCTTGCTTCGAACTTTTCCAGCTTACAGCACCTACATTTAGGCAAAACACAAAACCTGACTGAGATACTGAATCATCTATGTCTGTCTGGAAACTAGCATCAGTGTAACCTCTTACAACTAGCTTCTCATCTCCTCCCTACACCAAGAACGAAATCTTTAGTCCGTTTAAGGTACTTAAGAATATTCTTGACCGTTGTCCAGTGAGCTTCACCTGGATTAGACTGGTATCTGCTCGTCATGCTCAAAGCATATGAAACATCAGGACGTGTACATATCATTGCATACATGATAGAACCAACTACCGAAGCATATGGAATTTTACTCATATGACCCTTATCATCTAATGATTTAGGGCAATTATCTTTTGAGATCACTATCCCATGAGACATTGGGACGTATCCGCTCTTTGCCTCTTGCATCCCAAAATGATGCAACACTTTGTCAATGTATGTACTCTGACTTAGACCGATTAATCTCCTTGATCTATCTATATTAATCTTGATCCCTAATATATAGGTAGCATCGCCTAAGTCCTTCATCGAGAAACTATTTCGCAACTAAGTCTTAACAGCCTGTAGAGAAGGTATGTCATTCCCTATTAGTAATATGTCATCTACATATAATACTAGGACTGCTATATTGCTCCCACTAACCTTCTTGTAAACACAAGGCTCATCTTCATTTTGAATGAAGCCAAACTATTTGACTGTTTCATCAAAACGAATGTTTCATCTCATTAAGGCATTCTTCAATCCATAAATAGATCGAATCAACTTATAGACGATTTTAGGAAATCTTGGATCGACAAAAACCTCAGGTTATGTCATGTACACATCCACTTCTAGGCTCCCATTTAAGAAAGCAGTTTTGACATCCATTTTCCAGATTTCATAGTCATAGTAAGCAGCTATCGCTAGCAAAATCTTGATGGACTTGACCATATCAACTGGTGAGAAAGTTTCATCCATAATATCTCTCAGGCTTATGGCGAATCCTAATAGATCTACAAACAACCTGTATTTCCTGAACAACATTGTCATCAACACTTTGATGTGCATCCTGCTCTTGTTCCAACTCTGGTTCAATGTTATCATGTGATTCACGATCTTCATCAAGATCTATAGTCCTCTCACTATCTTTCTTAGAAAGTAATTGTCTCTCTAGAAACACAGTGGTCCGAGCAACAAACACTTTGTTCTCAGTAGGATTATAGAAACCATACCCTTTTGTTTCTCCAGGGTATCCCACAAACTAGCATTTCTCTAATTTTTTTCCTAGCTTGTCAGAGATTAAGCATTTCACAAACGCCTCACATCCCCAAATTTTCATAAATGACATGCTATGACATTTTTCAGTCCATATCTCATACGAAGTCTTTTAAACCGATTTAGTAGGAACTCGGTTAAGTGTGTATGCAGCCGTTTCTAGAGCATAGCCCCATAAATTTATTGGAAGATCCGCTAGACTCATCATCGATGGCACCATGTCCAACAAGGTACGATTTCTCCTCTCAGAAACTCCGTTCCATTGAGGCGTTCTAGGAGGAGTTAGTTGTGATACAATACCACACTCCTTCAAGAAACCTTTAAATTCGAGGCTCAAATATTCTCCTCCACGATCTGATTGTAGAACTTTTATACTTTTGCATGTTTGCTTCTCTACTTCAAACTTAAATTCTCTGAACCTTTCAAATGATTCGGATTTGTGCTTCAAAAGATACACGTATCCATATCTACTGAAATCATCAGTAAATGTTATGAAGTAGTAAAAGCCACCCCTTGTCATTGTACGCATTGGACCACATACATCACTATGTATAAGTCCTAATCGTTCAGTAGCCCTCTCACCTTGCCTGGTAAAAGGAGCTTTAGCCATTTTCCCAATAAGACAAGATTTGCATTCTTTGTATGATTCAAAATCAGACTTATCCAAGTAACCATCTTGATTTCACTTGGAAATACGTTTCTCATTTGTATGGCCCAAACGACAATGCCAGAGGTATGTTTGATTTAAGTCTTTAGTCTTAATACGTTTATTATTATAACTTATATTATAGACAGGAGTATAAAGATCAAGAACATATAAATCATTAAATAAATGTGCAACCCCGTAGGTAACATTATTCAAAGAAAACGAACAACTATTGTTCTGAATCAAAAATGAAAATCCTTTCTTGTCCAAACAAGAAACTGAAATAATGTTTCTGCAAATTGTAGGCATGTAAAAACAGTTCTCAAGTTCTAAATAAGCCCAGTGGACAACGAAAAATGTTAAGTCCCTACAGCTATAGCAGCAACCTTTGCTCCATTGCCAACTCATAGGTCGATTTCTCCTTTAGTCAATGTCCTACTCTCCCGCAGTTCCTGCACATTAATATAAACGTGAGAACCACATCCAGTATCTAATACCCATGATATTGAAGTGGACAAATTGACTTCTATAACATAAATACCTGAATCAGAATCGCCAGGAAGCCTTCTTCTTCTTCACATCCTCCAAAAAAGCATGACAGTTTATCTTCCAGTGACCCAGTTTCTTACAATAGTGATAAACATCACTCTTTCCAAAACCACCACCAATAGGCTTCAAAGCCTTAGTCGGAGCAGGTTTCGGATTAGCATTATATTTAGATCCCATCTTCTTCTTGCATTTCCATTTACCCTTTCCTTTGGCACTCCCTTTATTCACCATTATTATGGGAGCAGGGGCTGAATGTTGATTTCAACATTTTTTAACACTGCCAACAATTCGGTGGGGGTCTTGTCTATCTCATTCATATTGTAATTCATCACAAAATGAGAATAGCTGCTGTTGAAAGATTGCAAGATCATATATATTGAGTGTTCTAGAAGCATAGGAGCACCCAATGTAGCAAGATACTCCAAGTATCCCATCATCTTCAGAACATGCGATCCAACCGAATCTTTTTCACCTTTCTTACAAGCAGACAATGCTTTGAAGGTGTCAAACCTCTCTTGACGAGCCTGTCCTTCAAACATAGTTTTAAGGTGCTCAAAAAACTCATAAGCATCCATATGCTCATGCTGTTTCTGAAGCTCAGGGCTCATAGTCGCTAGCATCAGACAAGTGACATCTGTATCATCATTGATATGTCTCTGATATTCATTCTATTGAGCAACATTTGCTTCAGCAGCGAGAGGTGCAGGGCGAGGGACATCAATGACATAGAGCTTTCGGTCTCGCCTGAGGACAATCTTCAAGTTCCTTTGTCAATCAAGGAAGTTAGTTCCTGTCAGCTTGTCCTTCTCTAGGACTGATTGTATCGAGAAGTTGTTTGCGTTGTTTTCCATTTGATATGTACAATGTTAAAGTTCATCAAATGAATTAGTCTACAGATGATTATTAAATTATGTTCAAGTGATTATTCTTATATATATATTTATAATATATATCTCCCACTATTTCTCTTAAATCAATAGCCCTAACTATTAATTCAGAAAGAATAACTTCTATATCCTTTCTAGTGAGCCAAGATCCATATTTTAACATTTTAGGTCAGCTTTGGCTTTACTCCTAAAACATGATTATTTAGGTAGACAACATTTGTCAATTATATAAACTATATAACTCTTGGATAGTTTGGTGGAATAACCATTGTTCTTATTTATCTAATAAATCTCGCCAAACTCTATGCTAAGTTCACAATCCTATTGTGGTAACTTAGTTAAGTCAAACCCATTGGTCATATCAGTATACCTCAACACACCTTCCCACGATAGATAAGAGTACTCCACTTTG
Source organism: Anethum foeniculum (assembly GCA_003724115.2). Classification (NCBI taxonomy): domain Eukaryota; kingdom Viridiplantae; phylum Streptophyta; class Magnoliopsida; order Apiales; family Apiaceae; genus Anethum; species Anethum foeniculum. The sequence continues at coordinate 8,397 of PHNY01246161.1, forward strand.
GCGAACCCACTCCATATCGATCTAGGTGTTGATGGCATTGGACACAATGGAAGGCATCTAAACAACTTAATATTAATCTTAGGGTTCTGTTAAACTTTAAACGATCATGATCCCACCATAAAGAGATTCCCAATTTTTCCTTGAATAAAATACTTCAAATCAATATTCGTCAATGGTTTGATTTCAAGGTAGTAGAGAAGTCACGAGGTCTCGCTTAAAACCAACATCCTTACAAGTTCAAAGAACCCATTTTTTGACAAAATTGCTCCATTTCAGAAATGAAGAAAATTCGTATTTTATTCCGTGTTTCATAAACACAAGAATTTCATAATCGTTTGTTCATTTTATAAAATCTTGAATCGTTACAGATTTTATTTTGTTTAGCAGGCATGGCATGGGTAACGTATCTAATACATACATGTTTAATCTAATTAAGCATGCATCTTTTAGTCTACTCTACATATATATTCATCACATGATTATATGTAAAGTGCATTAAAATAAATATGGTTTGTTATGGCCCCATCCTATGTGATCTTTATCAAGCTCATGATAAAGATCTTGGTCATTCTATGGTGGTTAAGAAAATAAATACAACCTATCTATTACAACACATGTCTTCTTGCTTGAGTTGCTTCTTTTGTATTGCTTCATAAGATCACTTCCATTGGACTCCTTCAAGTCTTCAAATACATTACATAATGGATAACATAAACTAATCTAATGAACTTACAAAGTGAACTCGAGTTACAATCGAGATTTAATATTACAAGAATAAACGATATGCAAGTCGTATTTAAAAACCAAAACCACATACAAAAAAACCTTTAATCTCTAGGTCATAAGGCCATAACCATCCACCATACTCAAAACATATAAAAAGTATATCATATTATACATTTATCATGATTAATATAATTAAGTCATAATAAGAGGATCAAATCCAAAACACTGCGGCGCGGATTGAACATGAACATCACTGTTCATGTCCAAGGTGCACCAACACGAACACAAGCAGCCCAAACTTAACATCCAACATGAAAACCGACTCTTCTAAGGAAGGATCTAGAATCCATCGCCTTAAGAAGTCCTAGTTACCTTGTAAGTTGCGGACTCTTGCACCATGTCTACTAATCCTAATCAAAAACCCTAGGTGTAACACCTATATAAAGGGTCTTACTCCTCAACTCATAACTATGTCTTGGCTTGATTCTCTACAATAAAGGGATACATAGGCTGTTGGGTTTCGAGGCATAAAACACAGCAGAGACAGTAATAAAAATAGAAAAACTCGAAACCCTAACGCAGGATCCATGCGAAATCGAGATTAAATTCGTAGATCATATGTGTTTACCTTTTGAAGCTTTAGAATTGGTTGACAGATGGAGGTCCTAGCTTTATCGATCACCACGTATCCCGCCAGGTGCGATCTACGGTGTAGAGGTATCCACATGAATGATCGAACGGAGGATGAGTGTGTACTAGCACTAAATCTTAAAGCCGCCTTCTCTCTCAAACTGCTAGGGTACCGATACCGTGAGTCTGGTTATTTTACGAACATATAAGACATAGTCATGTTATATGGTAAAGATCCTATAAGTAAGACGATGGAGGTACATAAAATGGAATTGATATTATTATAAATACTAGAAACACATAAATATTCTTTTTCTTATACTTCAAAGTATAAGTATATAGTCCCAATAATTTTTTAAATTTATAATTTTTCATATTTACAAAAATATTTCTCTTACAATTTTGTAAGATATGATTCCCTTATTGTCTCTTTTTCATAAAATTTAAATGTTTTTTATAATGATTTAGAATTTTAAATATTATTAAGTTTCTTAAGATGTTGCGCTGGCTCATAGATTGGCTCATAGAAATTTTTATGTTATAAATTGGGATAGTTATTAAATGGTTTGTCGATAATAGATATTTAAATAATTTTATAGTATGTGCCTTCTATGTATTTGTATTAAATAAATTGAATTATGTGTCCAAGGTTTCTCGAAAGAGCTATGTGTTAAATATGATGATTACGTGTTTATGTGTGTTGTAATTGTGCTTGTTGATGTATATGGAAAAGAATTATTTGGTTTACTTGATTTATTATATTAAAAATATAGTAATTATGGTCTTAAAAATTTTTTATAAAAATATTGGAATATGTTAAAAATGTGATTCTTGTTTTATTATCTCTATTATGATATTAGAGACTTTACAAAAATAAGTGTTTATTTTATTTTGGTTGTTTTGTATTTTAAAATGATTTTAAAATTAATATTGCATTTACCGACCGCTTATCTTGTAAAAATCATATAAAAGAAACGTACGCTCAAAATTTATTTTAAAGCTAATTTCGTGCTCTACATTTTAAAAATAAAATATATATTTTTCATACAAGTTTCATACCATTGTTATATTTTAACGCAAACGTTTTATTAGTAAATCAAAAGAAAACTATTTTCTTTAATTATGAAATTACTAAAATGCCCCTAGTCTTTTTAACCCCCAAACCCCAGCTCTCCCCCTTATTCTTCCATTCTCTCGAACTCTCTCTTTCTCTCTCGGTCTCTTTCTCTCTGGCTCTCCACTCTCTTCTCTCTCTTCTTCTTCTCTTCCTTAATTACACTTGATTCTTATGTGATTTTATTTGGGTTTTGATGAATTAAATATGGCCAAATAAAGTTATGTTTGATTCTTGTATATATATGTATAACTATGTATGTATTTTAGAGAAGGGTTTTGATCTTGTTTGGGTTTCAAAAATGAAAAATCGAATTGAGAGTAGGAGATGTGGTTGAAAGTGAATTGGAGGATGGGGATTCTTCTTGTAATATACAACCCCCATATTAGGGTTCATCCGAAGGAAGAATCGGTCACGGCAATGACCTTAGGGAGCCGTGATCTTGATTTTGTGTTGGTTTTGAATTATATATATGCTTGATTATGTGATTTTCTGCTATGCATGTTAAGTAATTGTGTGATTCATGGTTAGTAAGTAATGGGTTAGTTTAGTTAATTTATAATTTGTAATATATTGATTTTAAAGTTGTATGTAAGTGATAAAGTGATTTTCATGGCTAGTTTTATGTTTGGGTAAAGGTGTTTGTGAATTTTATTGTTAAATCCATTTTAAAACCAAGCTGTCTCCTTGTTAAATTCTTAACTCTTTCCTCGTTCATCGTATGATAATGGTTTTGCACTCTATGGAAATATAATTCAATTATCTACAACTTTCATATTCTGTGTTTTTCCAAATTTGGCTTGTAACCATGGTAAAATGTGCCGTTTGTAAAATCTGTTATGTAATTTCAGCTTGGTACTCCCAGACTTCAAAAATTCGTAGTAAATTCATTATTTAAGCTATGACAGTGAACTTTATCAATTTTCAGGATCTACAATTGTTTTTTATAGATAATGAACCAATTCTATGATTTAAGAGTCTGAAATGCCGAGTTACTTGCGAAAACAGGGCTAAATCTGCCTATGCAGCTGTTTGTTTTAAAGTTTCTAAATTCGTTACTTGGTCATTTTTAGCGAGCCTTACCATTTTTGAAAGGTCTCGAAATACATTACAACTTTTATGTTTTAAACTTTTCTGTTTGAGTTCATCTAGGTATTTTAAAATGTAATTCTTCCGAGACTGGTTAACTTGAATTTTAAGTTCGGTAGCTATTTTGTATGTTGTAACAAGACATATGGTTTTGTGCTAATATATGTCATTTCTGGACTATTCTTGCTATATTAAATGTATTATTATTTGTTACGTGTTATGTGCTAAATGCTAGTTATTATTTAATAGATTACATATATGAACCTATTGTATTAAAGTGTTGGTTAGTGATTTGACATGTACTTTCTAGTTTAATAAATTATAGATTTAAGTTAGTATACTTAATGACATACTTGACTTGTGCACATGCACATTGACTTGTGCACATTCACATTGACTTGTTATTTGTATATGTCATAGCAAATTTGTGTTTTATGGAAATACATGTTAGTATATGCCTATTTGAGATTTTGTTCTGTTGCTAAGTGATAAAGTGTGAATTGAATATGTGCATAGTTAAAGTAAATGTTCGTATGAGTTAATTATATACTAGTTGGGTATTATCTTGGTAAGTTATGGGTTTAGTGTCGCCTTATGACCGACTAGTATTGTGATAATACAGAGGGGATGTTGCCGAAATTTCATTAGAATCCTAAGGGATTCTAATATGAATTTGTTAGCTATTTGTCGTACTTTTATGTGTATAGTTACTAGTCTATGTGGTATATGTGTGATATATGTGCTACATGTTTAGTGATAGAATGTAAGTTATTTACAAGTATTGAAAGGGTAAAAGTTATATAGAAGGTAAATAATATAGTTTTATATATTTTGTTATAGGTAATGAGCCAGTTGTCGAGCCAGACTTAGGAAACGGAATGTGTCTTTTGTTTATGTAAAAGTGGAATGTGATTTCTTAAGGCGTAAATAAAGGAAGGCTGTTTAGAATGCTAGAGTTGTTGAACTGGTCAAGTAAGGAAAGCGAATTTAAGGCAAGTGTACATTTCACTTACTTATTCTGATATTCCTTTCAATTTCATTGTTTTAAAATAATTAAGTACCTTGCAATTGTAACTTGATATTGATTCCCTGACACCTTGGCTAGTAAAAGGTTCTTGAATTTTGATTTAAATATTCTAAAAGACATGATTCTTTAAATTGAAATTTGAACTTGAATTTCCCTCCCTTTACCTTGATATACTCTTGAAATGGAAACTATGTTGACCGAGGCGCCGGTCGTTGATAATTATTTTAATATTAGGCCTAAAGTGCCTGAGGATCCTGATAGTTGTGAATCAGCAATCGATATGTTGATTTGGAGCACTGTCGTGGGCTGATCACCCAGCTTTGCTCGTAGCGCGGTGTTAAGTTTCCATATTTTATCATTCGATTCTCTTTTGAAGCTTTTGCTATACATTCCATCCATTTACATTCATTTAAATTATTTTTTATCATGTCACTTGCTGAGCTCTTGTTACTCACGTTTTTATTACCTAACCCTTTTCAGTTAATCGAGAAGGTTGTCAGAAGTGGAAGACTCCCCGATCTAGACCCCTGATTGGGAGGGTGCCATATGTTGGTATCAGAGCTACAGGTTTTGGTCACTGAAACAAGCTTAGGTATAAAATAGGATATGATAGGTAGATAATCTAAAATGGGAATAGGATTAGGCAAACTCTCATAGAGTTTAAGTTAGATCATAGGATAGGGTATTGACTTCTCAGATAGGATGGCGTTAGATTTAAGATAACTATATCTCGTCTATATCGTACGCGATTAGTTAGTTTAGAAGCACCGGAACGGATGAGTCAACACTTGGTCAGGTAGTAACCGTACCACCCCAATCACATGATCCCTGGAATTGATATAGTTAAGCCCTTGAAGACCTTTTTGAAGGAGAAGCAAATGGATTTGAGTATGATTTTCTTATAAGGATGATGAAGAGAATGATCTAGTGGAGACTGAGAAGTATTTAACCGAGTGGTTTATTTTCTTCGTCGGGATTTGATTAAGCTTGGATGTTTTGGCAGGTAGTGAGATTAGCCAAGATGATTTGGTAGGTAGTAAGCTGAAAGGTTAAACATACTATACTAGACTCGTTCTTTTGACTTTGGAGTATGTATTCGAGAATTGTGAAGCACGATCAGAGTCGGTATAGATTACCACCATGTGGTTTAGTGTGTGGTACTGCTATTGTTGAAGTGGCCTTCTTTGGTATATATACACCCAACTTTTTTTCATATTAAAGAGATTATATGGTTGCACCAGATAATTTATATATCATTTTTTTACCCCCGTATTTGTTCTTGCCTTAATTGCAACTAAACACATATATGTCCCATTTTTATTTTTACCAAGTACTAGTAAGTTGTCCTAATTTTCTAATTATAGTCCTGTGATACAGCAAGCAAGTTATATAGTAAGAATGCTTTATCGATATGTTGAAATTCTTTTAAAATTTTATTTGAACAAATATTTTCTCTAACTAAAATGTTTTCTTTAACACGTCGGTATGTTAAGTTGGT
>PHNY01246181.1:0-13606 GCA_003724115.2 Anethum foeniculum
TAGATGGAGGTGGAGATGCTGGTGGAGGTGATTTTACTGGAGGAGGTAGGGTAGGTGTTACCTGCTTAACTTCAGAAGGTGAAGGTGAAGGTGATGATGTAGTCTTTGCAGGTGGTGGATATTGTATTCCTGGTGCGTATGGTGTTGAAGGTGAAGGTGAAGGTGACGATGTAGTCTTTGCAGGTGGTGGGTATTGTATTCCAGGTGCATATGGTGTTGAAGGTGAAGGTGAAGGTGACGATGTAGTCTTTGCAGGTGGTGGGTATTGTATTCCAGGTGCGTATGGTGTTGAAGGTGAAGGTGAAGGTGACGATGTAGTCTTTGCAGGTGGTGGGTATTGTATTCCAGGTGCNNNTTGAAGGTGGTTGTGACGGTGTAGGTGATGGACTAGGTTTAGGAGTAGATGGTGTTATTTGTGTTACTGGCTTAACATCAGAAGCTGGTGGAGGGGATTTTACTGGAGGAGTTAGTGTAGGTGTTAGCTGCTTAACTTCAGAAGGTGAAGGCGAAGGTGATGATGTAGTCTTTGCAGGTGGTGGGTATTGTATTCCAGGTGCATATGGTGTTGAAGGTGAAGGTGAAGGTGATGATGTAGTCTTTGCAGGTGGTGGGTATTGTATTCCAGGTGCGTATGGTGTTGAAGGTGGTTGTGACGGAGTGGGTGATGGACTAGGTTTAGGAGTAGATGGTGGTATTTGTGTTACTGGCTTAACATCAGAAGCTGGTGGAGGGGATTTTACAGGAGGAGTTAGTGTAGGTGTTAGCTGCTTAGCATCAGAAGGTGAAGGTGAAGGTGATGATGTTGTCTTTGCAGGTGGTGGGTATTGTATTCCAGGTGCGTATGGTGTTGAAGGTGAAGGTGAAGGTGACGATGTAGTCTTTGCAGGTGGTGGGTATTGTATTCCAGGTGCGTATGGTGTTGAAGGTGAAGGTGAAGGTGACGATATAGTCTTTGCAGGTGGTGGGTATTGTATTCCAGGTGCATATGGTGATGAAGGAGTTGATGGAGTTGGTGTGGAAGGAGTTGGCGTGGATGGAGTTGGTGTCGATGGAGTTGGTGTGGATGGAGTTGGCGTCGAGGGAGTTGGTGTTGATGGAGTTGGCGTCGAGGGAGTTGGGGTGGATGGAGTTGGTGTTGATGGAGTTGGGGTCGATGGAGTTGGCGTTGATGGAGTTGGGGTGGATGGAGTTGGTGTGGATGGAGTTGGCGTGGATGGAGTTGGCATCGATGGAGTTGGTGTGGATGAAGTCGGGGGTGATGAGACAGGCGATTGATGCCCAGGGCTATCTCTACATTCACAAGTGACTGTTTGTTTTACCACAGGCATACACTCCTCCACAGAATTTTGGTCTGTCACATCAGGTAAGCAATTCATTTGGTGATCTAGTACTAGACCATTCCTTGGTTGTTGGCAAGCTTTTGCCTCTTCCTTGAAGAAGTTATATGAATAGGTGAAGTTCTCTAAACTTTGCAGTGAGCAAACAGAATCAAGAACAGTACCTACCAATTTGTTGTGCGATATGTCAATCATGTTGAGGTTCTTCAACTTGTCTAGGCCTACAGGTAATGATCCAACAAAATTGTTGGAGCTAACGTCAAACACATTCAAGTTTGACAACAACCCAATTTCTTCAGGCAAGCAGCCGGTGAGGTTATTGTTCATAAAGATCAACTCGTTCAATGTTTTGGCCATTTTGCCAATGCTTTTTGGAATACAACCTGTAAAATTATTGTTGGCCAACACAATCACAGAAACTGGTGAATTGCCAAGATTTTCAGGAATGTTGTTTGAGAACCGGTTGTTGTTCACGAACAAAGCATCGAGATGTACTTCAAAGACTTTTGGTGGCAAAGGCCCTTCAAAATCATTAAAACGGAGATCGAGGTAGATAAGGGCTGGTAACCTTAAAACAACTTCTGGAAATGCACCAACAAAACGATTGTTGCTTACATCAAATTCACGCAAGATAATTAACTTTGAGAACTCCTCTGGGATGATTCCACAAAAACGGTTACTGTTGATGTGAAAAACTACCATATCAGTCAAGAGGCCAAGCTGTGGCACCAGGTGTCCAGCAATATCTCCCCTGTTTAGATCAATGCTAGCAACAACCGTCAAGTTAGGATCATCGACTGCCTGTTCACAAAACACACCGTAATAAGTACATACATTGGGACCAATCCAATTGGTCGTCATGTTTTTTGGATCAGAGAATATAGCTGTCTTCCATGCTTGAAGGGCAGTGTAAGCATTCTTAAGCCTGACATTGGCAAATGCTTTGGTATCAATATCCTTTTCAGTCCCTACAGGAATACCTTCAGGTGTTGCAGTAGACAGAGAAAGAAAAGAAAGAAAAAGAAAGCATCCTATACTATTCGAAACTCTAGAGTTAGCCATGCCTACCAACCTGCTTGGACAAGCCCGGCTACTTAATACTACTCAGGAATTACCAAGGGATGTTCCTATTAATATGCAGAAATGAGGCTGAACTGAGATGACCAACCAAATTGAGGGGCTGTTGATTGATTTCATTTCCTAACATTTTTCTTAACCACAAATTGACAACACTATTTTGGTACTATGATATATTTTCCATTAGTTTTTAGTTGATTTCATGGATGGAACAAGATCATCCTTGCTAATATTGGCAATGACCAAGTCTTGTGTAAAAGCTAATTACTGGTTAATAATATTCATACTTGAGAGTTTATTTTTAGTAATTGTAATTTGTGCACACCTTTAATTTATTATATTTAGTAATTGTGCATACTTTTAATTTTACACTTCTAGCATCTGTATGATCATTAATTTTTATTAGTAATTAATTTCTTTCTGTTTCATGTAGTCCTGATATATTTATTGGAGAGACTCATTTCATGTGTTGTAGAGACTCCATATCCTGACAGTATAACTATGCTATTTCTGTACTCTGGCATTTCAGGGTCTCAGACTCTCAGGATTTAAAAATAACGACAAGGTTCCAAAAGATCGAAACTGACTTTACAACTACATATATAATTTGAAGAACTTTTCCAGAAATTGTGCACCTCTTAGATACAGTAAAACACTGGGAGGCACCAGACAGGTTTCAAAATAGCTACAGCAGGATCAAGCACCAGGACAGCGCGACCAAACCAGTACTAGAATTTAAGGTCTGTGAACGACGCAAGGAACCTGAAAAGTGCAGAGCTTTCCTCCTCTGCTTTTCCAGAATGAGTATCTTCCCAAATCTAATATCAAAGATAAATTTTGACCTGAGAGACAGAATTTTGCAAGGATAACTTAGATACAGTGTATTTAACTCCTATATGATAACCTTTCAAGACGAGTTAATACAACTACATGACTGCTTTGTAAATATTTAGTTGGGAAAAACTTTACTTGCATCTAATAAAAAGTTAGTCTTCTCCGCCTCTCTTAACAAAAAATCGAAAATTATAGTATCTACAATTTAGTAGAAAAAGCTGCAAGTTAGTGAAATGTCAAAGTCTTTAGTGAGACGATACACAGATAAATCGAGTACAAACAAAATCTAAACCAATGTGTGTCGATACATAATCACTTGATCAGGTTTATGTTTCCATGATTGAGTAACTATCAGGTCGACAGTCAATTCAGTAAATCAAACAATTACATACATGTTCCACAGCCACAGTTGGTTGGGATACAGCTGCCGCAATGTTTCATTGCAGCAGCACTCTCCTCCCGCAATGAAACATAGCGGTAGCCGCAATGAAACATAGCGGTAGCTGTATCCCATCTAACGTTGGCTGGGGAACAATTCCCTACATACAAATTCAAAAGTTTCTAATCCCTTTAAAGATCTCCTGAGCTTGTTTACACCCATAAGCTCCAAAAAGGATGCATACTGATGAAACTGGTCCTTTAGATACAGGACGATAAAATTCACTCTTCCCTCAATCATGCATTGTGTTCATGTATGAAACAAACTGATCTGCTTAATATGTCACAGCTCACTCTACAGATAGATTTAGAGGACTATTCATCTTCAAGGATGTATCATGTACGAGAATCTGCTTTTGCGCTGATTATTTTGTTTATATTGTAGGAGTAAAATTATCACCGGTCATGCCACTAGATATATACTACTTCTTTATATAGTAGAGAATAACTGGTCATGCCGCTATAATTACTGGTTGCTTATTGAAGAACAAAGTAGAGCTTTTCTTTTGTCAAACTGTGTACATGCTTCTGCCTGGTGTTTACAGTATCGAACATAGCCACATCCTAGGATGTGTTGTAATATATGATCCTTTAGAAACATAATGACAAACGCTCCGTTGGACTCGAGTCTTAGATCTTCTGCACTTCTATTAGGAATTACAGTCTCCTATATTATATTAAATGAGGTATTATTGTCCCATAGGAATGAACTTAGAAAGCTGATATAAATCTAAGCATATGTTCCTTCATATTAAGAGTAAGGTGATATGGTTGGATTCATTACATATCTATATACGAACATGTAGGCACACAGAGTACTGACCAGGTTGGTGAAGCAAATACTGAGCATTCTGTGCTAGCCAGGTTGGTGAAGCAAATACTGAGCATTCTGTGCTAGGCATTTCGAAGTTTTGATGTTCTGAAATTGATCTGCACTTCTCCAGCTGCCCCTCTGAGAGTATGCAACACTAGTAGAAGAATTCCGGATTCATACAATTGTAAAAATGAACTACAATGTTATCTCCAGCCATCTGTTATTTCTTGAATCAGGTAAATTTATGCTTAAAATTCTCACTCAGAGATGTATTTTATTAGTAACAAAAATGATCAAATGATAGTAGATTGATAGATTCGAATCACTCTACTATCTAGTAATTCGTTCACAGGTTTACCGATCTCCTACAGTGAAGGAACTGAGATTTCGAGGGCAAACTATGAGCCTTCTATCACAGACATTTTTTATGCTCAGGGGTTCACTTATTCCAATAGCATTGTCAATGTGGAGTTTTCATTCCAGAAATCAATTCAGGACAAGTACATGGACACCACTGATCACAGTGATCCACCGAAATAGTTTGATCTCCTTCCCCCTGCCTACATGACCACACATTGCTTTCTAATTCATACGATTTTCAGTTTCCAGTTCTATAAACTTCTAATCAGGGAACATTTGCAGTCGAATCAAGGAATCAAGGAAATGCAACTACGGCACCCTTGAGCCTAAGTAGTCTGCAACTGTCTCTGTTATGCATATAACGAGAACAAATCTCTTTGAAAACAGGGACTTAAAATTTCATATAACCGGGTAGATTTTATTGCAATTACAATTTCACAATCCAACCATACAAGTTGACGAAAAGTACAAAACTTAATCCAGTAAGCTAACAAAAAAAAAAACAGAAATCTAATTCATATTCGAGTGCCACATTTTGATTTATAAAAACACAAACTGCAGACTATATGCATGTTACTAGTCTGTTTCATGGTCAGGTGCAGGGGAGTACCAAGCAGGAAACCTCCCTTTGTTTCTAAGCAACCTGGTGAATGATGAATCCGGCATTCTTGCTTTTTCTTCCTCCTCCATTTCTTCAGCTGATCTTGGCAATCCATCTGGCACTGGACAATGGTTTTCCACTTGTTTCTTCGCATTTACCAATGCCTTGTTCGACTCATTGACTGCTTCCTTTTTAGCCTTGTGAATTGCAGAAATCCCATGTAAACATCCTATCAACGATTTCATCCCCCCTGCTTGAAGTATCACTTTCTCGACCTCATCTTTAGTCTCTTTGTTCTTCAAATAACAAAAAACAACAAAATTAGTTCAATCAATACTTTGGAAGAACTACAAAGTTCAGATCTTCCAAAAAACAAACAGAAATCATCATAAAATCCAACAAAGACATGTTGGCCTAATCTACACACAGAAAGTTCACATTTTTGAATGAATTAATATCAACACCAAAATATACACCAACTACTTAGTACTTACTTCGAGATCTTTGAGTTCGAAATAAGCCTGCCAGCAACTATAAGAATTTTCTCCTTCAAGTGTAGAACAATAATCTGAAAAAGAAGATAAATAAATAAAATTTTAAGCACAAAAACACAAATCTGTATCATCAGCAGCACATACAATTAAACACCAAGAACTGAATGAATTTTAACTGGATTCAGATATAAATAAGTACAACAAGAACAATTAAATTCAACATAATCCAATTCCAAATAAAAATGTGTTGTAAATAGTCCTTCTGGATCTAATCAATCCTCCTCTAAATGCAAGCTTGCTTACAATTAAATCTAAATAAAAGCAACTAATCATAAAACTAAAACCTAATTTACAAAACTGAACTACAACCCAAACTATATCAAACTACAATCCTATGCTTCATTAAAAAAAACCTACAAAACTAAATAAAAATACAAATAAAATTCATTACATAACCCTGACCCTAAATTATAGTACTAGCAGTAAGCTGAAATCCCGACTGATCTCGTAAAATAAACTAATAATGTCTGTTAGCCCCCTATCTTTAAAATTTCAAATATTCCATCTCGAATATTTTAAATCCTGGTTCCACCGCTCTTTCCGTATATAAAATGATATAACAAACAATATATTATACATGACACAAAACCAACATACCTGCAAGTTCATTTTCAGATTTTTGGATCAAAGGAGGGTCTTGAAGAGCACGATCAAACTTAGTTCTGGTACTAAAAGGCTGCAGCTTTGGTACATAACCATGGCTGTTGTTTCTTGAACAACAACATATTGTATTTGTAGTAGTAATAGATGGAGCATGCATAATACTAGTGTTTTTAAATATTAAAGAAGATTTTGAGTTTGAACAAGAACTAGAGTCTTTAATATGGTTTGTTAGAAACAAAGAAGATGATGAAGATCTTGTTGTAATCATTGTAGTACAAGTGTGTAAGAATTTTTTTGGAGTATGAAAGTACAATGTTGTGTAATGTTAGATATGAGTTTGTGTATGTATAGAATTGAGGGTGGGGGATAATATTATATGCATGGGAGAAAGAGATGTGTGAGGACAAGGTGTATGGATAAGGATGAGATATTTTAGTATAATTAGGGTTATGAGATTTGTCAGAGAATATCTTCTAGATATTTTGAAAATTAAAAAAACTAGGAAATACAAATTAAATTTAAAATAAACATCTCAAAATATAAAAAAGGGAAGTGTTAATAAACGTATTGCGCTTGTTCTGTAATGGAAAATGTATTATGCATATTTGGCATAAATATTTTTTATTACCATACATGTATATTTTAATTGATTTTTATTAAGTATTTTATTTTGAACTATTTTTAATAAAAATTAAAAAAATTATTCCCTCCGTCCTACAATACAAGTCTCTTTTAGAAAAATTACGTATATTAAGAAATCATTAATTTGATAATATTTTTCAACTTATACCCTCATAAATGAATGAATGTAGACTCTTACTCAACCCTCATTAAATGTTACTCCCTCCGTCCCGGTAGATTATATACATTTGGTTTGAGCACGGAGGTTAAGAAAAAGTGTAATTTAAGGAGAAAAAGTAAGAAAAGTGGGTAAAGTGGTGGGACCGGTTAATATTTTATATATAAAATGGGTGTAGTGGAGGAAAGTAGTGGATGTAGTTGGATTTTTATATTATAAAATTTTACCACTTTTAGTAACTTTTGAAATGTATAGAAATGAATGGGACACCCAAAAAAGGAAACTGTATAGAATTGAATGGGACAGAAGGAGTATATAACTTTTAAGAATGCTAGTTTTGGAATAATGTCATTATATTTGCATTGGAAAGGAAAAATGGACAGAAATAATTTTTTTTAAAAGAAACTAGTATTATGAAACGGAGGGAACAGGAAGGAAGAATTAGTGAGAGCAGATAATCCTGCTGAGAAAAAGCGATAAGACAGGCGAAAATAGAAGAGCGAGCCAATTGGATATTTTATGGTGGGCTCCGGTGGTAATAGCGGATAGCCCATTGTTTTGTTGACTCTGTCTTCTTTTCCCGTTTTCTATTAAAGCGTCCTGGTTTTTGCTTTTTCATCGCTGTTTATGAAAACATGGTCCTACTTTGTTTAAAATTTGTTTCACTTTAAAGACAATTTAGAAGTAAAAGTTTATAGGTTTCAAAAATCGGAACAATAGATTTAATTTAATAATAAAAAATCATACGGCATTTACACAAATAATCTAGTCGAACAAATATAAAATGGATCAAATCGCCAGTTTTCGTGCAAGTCTTCCTGCAGAGATCATCAAACGATATGTTGAAGAAGATATATTTACATGTACATGTTTCATTACAGTCCCAACGCGTTTGAGCTATCGACCATAATAAACTTTCATCACTAAATCAGACCCAGTACTCACAATAAAAGAGAGAAAAACACATTGTCACAAAGGAGAGAAAACAAACAAACGCACTCTCACTAAGAAGAGAAAAATAAAATGAAAAAAATTTTAGATCTGAAAAATGAAACTTAACAAAAGATAATCGTTTCACCCTCGAATCTAAGATGTTTCGCTTGAATTCAAGATGAAAAAAAACTCAAGTTCCGATAGTTAGATCTAAAAGTACAAACCAAACAAACTAAATAGGTAAAGATTGTTTCTCGAAAGAAAGATTATTGAAATTAACAAAACAAAATAAATTAAAGGGATTGGGGCTTTTCACCGGACAAATCGATGGAAGCCCCCGAGAAGGAGATTAGTTCCAAAAATCAGAATTAATCGGTTTAGATATCGATTTGTGATTTATCGATAACTTTTTGAAAAATTGAATTATTTATCATTAATTTTATTAACGATTGATCAAATTGGTTAAACAGTTTTGAACAGTTAATATGTGATATTTGAAAAAAGCTAACAGACATGAGCCGTACATCATATGTTTTTCTTCCAATTTTACGTTTTTACAACCTATTTTTTTTAGAAAAAATGTCGCAATTAAATAAAATCGGAATCGGATTTTTTCATATTTTTCTGGAAAAGTTAAAGTTGCATTTATTAATTACTTTTGACAACATTAATCATATTCTTGTAAAAGAAATTCGAAAAGCTGTATTTAGAAAAACTAAAACACGTATTTGTAAAATAATAAATGTGATTTTTCTTGTTTCAAAAAACTTCTAAAACTATATTAAACTATATTACGTCAGACTTTTCGAGAGTGGCACGAGAATGTTCCTGATTTTATTCAAAATGTAATTTATTTGGAAACTTTATGAGAATGCAAGTACCTCGTAAAAAAAAAAAACTCCCTACTTCACAAGAACTTAAATATTGTAGTTTAGATCCAAATACTAAGAGCATCTCCTAATGATAGTTCTTTATAATGGTTAAAACTAATAATACAATTATAATTTTTAAAATTAAAAGGAACCGGAAAGATATTTTTTTTACCAACATTTTCTATAAAATATTAATTATAATTCGAAATCAATATTTTATAAGAGCTAGATTTTTTAGATGTTGGGAAAAGAGGTGCATATTGTTATAAAATAGGGACTCGTACTCTTGAAAAGATAATTTCATTTTAATTTTCTAAATTTTGATGATATCGGTTCTAAGTTAGGTTGGACCTTCCCTCAAAGAAAAAAAGTTAAGTTGGACCTCCTTTAAATTTATATCGTCTACTGCAAAATGTGGCCCAATCCCTGTCTGTATATTTGTACTGGATCACGGGCTTTTTCTAATTGGGCCTTTCGTAAAAATATTTCGAGTCTTATTAAATGCCTTGCATTGACTTCATTTTATCAGGTTCTGACCATTCTACTTGAGTAGCATCAGCACAGAAGAATTGGCTAATGCACACATTCAATATTTCAGGTACAGATTTGTAAACTCAACACAAACACCTACTGTAAGCCTGTAACTAATTAAATCCGCATCCTCCGCACACAAACACCTTAAGGTGTTAGAGGAAGAAAGGACTCGCCAAGATCTTATATTTTATATTAAGTTATCGGTTCTCCTAAAACCTTAAGGTGTTAGGTGATGTCTTATTTAAATATTTTAACATGAAGTATACACAAACACTTGCAGATGGAGAGCACAGCTCTTCCTGTCGAAAGTGTGACTAAGATCTCATATATTATTACATCAAAGTTTTGAGGTGAACAAGGAACTCAGTGTTCATATATTACTTGTACAGATATATAAACATCTACTGCTGTCTGTAGTATACTGTTTAACAGCTAAAGTTAAGTGCCTTGGCACAATTTCATTATTCCTCTCATGTTCAACTTTTTTCATAGCTTCATCTAGAGGTAAAAACATCGCGAATATTGGAATACAGACCAAACAAGGAATATTGTCGGAGATTTGCTACCTCATACCAGGAGTTGAGCACATTATAGTTTTTGTCTGTGCCTGAAAAGGCCAACTGTATGCCTAGACTGCAATCGACGTTGCCACCATTGCTTTTGCACTTGGATGTTGGTACTGCACAGTCTGTATTGTTAACGCAAACAGATTCTCCTGAGCAAGCACCGCAACCATACTTTTTCCAGAACAGGTTTTGAAGCGTACCAGTTTGAAATTCAAGGACCTGCAAATGTAACGTAAAACAAGTTTGATAGTGCAGCTTTATCCTATGGAGAATGGAATAGAGAGAAAGCATAGAAAAGTTTCTTAGACAGGCTTGAATGAAATGCTAAAACGAACTTGGAAAACTTATTTTTTCTCCCAGTCTCATAAGTTAGTTAAACTTTGAGATGAAGGAGCACTCTCTTCTCAAATATGGTACTCAACTTCAAAACTCCGAGAACTTAATCAAAATTGAAAAAAATATATTCTATTCTTCATTCTTTTCTCAGAGATGTATTTTTCTCCTTCAACAGTGTATTTCTTCACCAAAAATTGACAAACATGGTCCAAATCGACCAGATGAAAATGAAAGAAGGTAAAGGATAGCAAGTTATTATCATACCAGAGTAAAACTATTCACGGTGTGAGTACCATCTGCAACAAAGACAGGTGGAGATCTTGCAGCAAACTGTCTCCCAGCAAATGCCACCATATGTCCACCAGATGCACCCTAAAAAATGCATAGTGCACGAAGTTGGAGTAAATAATAGACAGACTAGTATCATAATTTGAGGATGGTGATCTAGCGCTTCCAAAATTATATACTTATTATGTAATTTATACATTTAAGCTTAGAGCATTTAGGTATTTAAAATATGGGCAAAGAAACAAGTCAGCAGTGTCTACAAGAACTAAGTTGTTAAGAAATATTTTAAGAAGTAATTTATCCGGCAAATGAAAAAATTGTCTAAGGAAAGAACTGTGTGACCACTAATCACAACCATGCTCTTTGAAAGCTAATTTTTCTTATTTAAATCCGTTTCATTTGATCACATTGCATAAAATGAGAAACGTACGATTATGTAGTCCAGTAAGTGTGTTCAATGGAAATTAGAGAAGAAATACAAAGTGTGTTTCATAGAAACCACCTCTTAACAATCATGATACCTAACTGAATACCAATACAAAACACTTGTATACAACTATAATTAAGATAAATTGCATCTGCCATATCTACCAAGGAGTAAATCTGTATAAGCCTATGCAGAAGTATAATCTTCAGGCCAAGTTCAGATAAAAGTTATAGTATTGAATTTAACAAATGAGAAGCCTTTGTAAAGCCTGATCAGAAAAGACTAGAGCAACACAAAGATTCAAGTTCCTAGTCCAAATTTCACATTCTTAAACGCCCCATAACACAAATTACACGACACACAATGCATAAAAGCATCTTAAAAGAGAATTGACATACCCCTCTGAAGTCACTGCTATTGACAGATAAAAGAGTTATTTCATCAACTTTCGGCCTAAAGAGAGCAACTTTGGCACTCCCAACCAGAGGCAAACGTTTATCGCAAGGCGAAAGCTGAGTCTGATCAAGAAAAAATGCTTCCTTTGGTGCAAAGGCAAGACCAAATGTAAATCCATCATTTTTCTTGACTTTAGTATCAGAACATGGCTCATATACAGGATTCGAGTCTTCTCCATTGCACGAAATCACAATCATCATCATGATCATCGACACGATCACCTTCCTCATCATACCTTCTAAAAATTGCTAAGTTTCAGATTCATAGATTAAATGTCATGATCACATAGTAGGGTGACAAGAACAAAGAAAACAATATATTATAATGCATCAAAAGCCACAGCTGGAAAACTAAAACTTTCTTCAACAATTCAAGATCATCTTGCAATCATTAAACACTTATCATAAACATATAACATAAAAATTGAAGAGGGAAAAAAAATTAAAAAAAAAAAAGAATTCTTGTACAGCTTACCACAAGAAAGATTGAATATTTGACACGGGATCCAAAAAAAATGTTAATAAAATTTATTCGAGATTTTTGATAACTTGAAAAGATGGATTGTAGTAAAGATGGGTTGAGTGCAACTCAAATTTGGGGTTTGATTAATAGGTTTGCATTATATACTATTTCATAGCTGCGATCAAGTATTGAAAAAGCCAACAACGTGATGAGAGTAACACAAACACGGTTTATTCGGCAGGCCTGGTGGGCCCAGTTCGATCAAGAAAGCGTTATATAATTCTGTATAAGTAATTTTGACTGAAAATTACGTATATTATATAATTTTAAAAATTATAACAAGTATATTATTTAAAAGGTTATTAAAATAATTTTAAAATGTATTTTTCAATTTTTTTAATTGTAAAAATATAATTTTTATTATCAGTCAAAGTTAAATTGATCATAAAAAAATAAAAAAGGCAGTTAATTTGGGAGACGTAGTCAACATAGGAAGCATATGATCAATTTCCTTACTATTGCAAATAGAAATTTAACGGGGGAATCGAAAATTAATCGAAGATAAATATTAATAGAGAAATTATCAAAAATATAACTTTTTTAATATTTTTTTGCGGTTTTACTATTTTTGAAAATATTTGCAAAAAAACGGTTCGCAACCGAAAGTAATCAGATACGCAACTTCATTTACGTTTTCTGAAAAATAACCAATTTTTTTTGTTTGCATTCGAGGTTGCACGTGGTTATATTGGAGATTGCATCTGGTTGCACGGGGTTGCAAAACTGTATTTTTGTAAAAATTTTGAAAAATCGTATTTTGCAAATAAAAACTTTTAAAAACATATTTTTACAAAGAAAATTAAAAATTCTTATTTTTGAAAAAAATCCCATATTAATATCACAAAATTACTTAATTTATTAGTCTTGCTTTACAAGTTATTATCATTATATATGTATCATATCAATAAATTCTACAAGTATTGATATTTGATTAAAATATTATTTTATATTTAGTACTACTAAATACCGGTAAAAATGTAACATCCTCGTCCCAAGTAAAGGATTACTAAACATTTTGGATTATTAAAATAGCCTTCGGGATTTTTAGATTTAACAAAGATATTATTTTAAGAATTTATGGTGAAATTGGAAATAGTGAAGTGACACTATAAATGTGATAATTCCTAATTTTGTTAATGTTACAGTATCTTCATGAATAGTAATCTTATGGATTTATGGGAATGATGTGTGATCACCTTATATTCGAATCAGAAAATGAATAAGTTGACATCATAATATTGTTGTACTATGAAAA
>PHNY01246249.1:3289-13762 GCA_003724115.2 Anethum foeniculum
GAAAGTTTTGAAAATAGGTAAAGTTAAAATAAGTGAATTTACACACCAAATTTGCGTTTTTAGATTTAATTTTCTAACTCAAATCTAAGTACTATATGGTAAAACTTTAAAATTGGAACAAACACAACACACATTTATACATAATAAAAAATAATAATTTATAGCTTCATTTTTGCTTTAGACACAGGAAGGTACAACAACCTGCTATATTTCTTTCAATGAGCTTGAGCTCTATTCTATCCTCTCTCCTATTCACTTTGTGTAATATTAATACAACAAAAAGCCTTATTTATAAGCTACAAAAGACAACTACACAACATTCTTACATGAAACCTATTTGTTACTATAGATTTTTGCCAGCCTACTAACTATATAACTTGTATTAACAATATATGAGTTGCTGCTCTACAATCTGGTGATTGTCTTTTCGGGAGCTATCTATCTTATCTTTTGAGTCTCCTTGGTTCGTTTGAGATACACCTCTCCTCTTTGATGATTAAAATTGCACTTGCTACCATCTCTTTAATTGCCCAACTAATCCAGAAGGGATTTGCTACTCTTCATTGTCAGTGTCAGACGTCTGTAGATCAATATTGCCATTGTTAGCCTAAAAAGGGTTTATGTAAAACCTTAATAACTCGAATATATAATATAAGGAGCTTATTTCTATGAAACTAGCTATCTGTACTACACATTTTACCAGATGCACAGCAACCTCATGCTTCTCTTCTCATTGGAACAACAAAGGACACTTTATTCTCAAGGTTAGAAAAGTCAAAAAGTAAAAAGGTAAGTTCAGTAATTAGAGAAATTGGTGCCTATCTCAACCTATTTTTTCTAATTTTCTCAAATTTTTAAGAAACAATTTCAATTATCTTATATTCTGCTGAACTTTTTCCTTAAATATGATATTTTCCTAAAATTCTTCTCAAGTCAAAATGTAAAAGATAAGCTTTCAGTAATTAAAGAAATTATATTTTCCCTTTTATATTTTTATTAATTTACAAATTTTGAGATATGATATATCTTCCTGATCAGAATAAAAAAAGTTATATATATAAAAGGGATAACATGATCAGAATAAAAAAAGTTATATATATAAAAGGGATAACATTTTTGTTTCTCAGTAACTAATTTATAGGTTCTTTGTTTAATATGCATATGAAATATTTTTAAAATTTTAGTTTAACAATTCATATAACTAATCCATTGAAATTTCTATATGTTATTAAAATACTAGTGAACATTCAAATTTTAATATAAAACCAACATGTGCATATATAAATTAATTTTCATCAAGGAAAATATTAAATATTAAATATTTTTTAAAACAAACTGCCTTACCTTATCAGATTTCGATCTGTTCGTTAGCTTGTGCATGGCATCGAACATGGTCTTCTCCTTCTACAATAATATAATTTGGTTAGCATGAGCCCATAGCCACAATAAGGTTTGTGTTTTGAATCATGACTATCGCCAAAACAATTTAAAATCAAATCATACTTATATAAAAGAATATTATAATTTAAAATATCAATAAATTGTTTTGATAAGAATATTGTCAAACAAAAATAAAAGATTCTGTAATATATGGATAAATATATATGCGGAGGATGAGTAGATGAGAATACATGCTCCTCCAAATCTTGTTTGATTTCTCCTTGGGCTTATTAGTCTTCCCCTTGTGCTTCTCACTTTGACTGAAGTTAGCAAGAGAAGAATCTTATTAGAAGGAAAATGCAATTCACTACAAATTAATAGTCATAATATTAAAAATACAGAATCTATCAAATTAACTATCGTGGAACTTTAGAGAAGGGAAACAGAGATTTTAAATAAACATTTATGTAAAAGAAAAGCAAAGGAGGGAAATGGCGATTGGGAAAAGAAAGTCTTACTATGTGAGATTGGAAAGCCATACTATGTGAGATTGGACGACATTTTGGAATATCCCAAAGTTTAATGTTCTGGTCTATTTCATTAGAGATAAGATGATAACCATCCTCTCCTCTATCAAAAAATATATAAATAAATTATTAAAAATCTCATATGACACGTGTTATATCAATATACAAATCCTCTTAAACCAAAATCAAAAAAAGCCACATATATCCTCTATGTAAAATGGTTGGTAACACATACCTGATCGGCCATATGATTGGGAGATTGTATCGGTGATCCATTAATTTTTTGAAGCATTTTCTTCATTGTTTACTGTAAAAATAAAAATTATAACTAACTTTAAAGGATATATAAATAATTTCTATATACAAAAACTATAAATATTTGACATAGAGAGAAAATTATAAAAGATTATGTAAAAGATCTCTTATATTTATAAGAAAACACATTTACTATGATCATTAGAAATATTCAATACATCTTCTATAGAAAAAATGAAAATACATCAATGGAATTAAAGTAAAATTAAAGGACCATCTAGAAATGAAGCGAGAACAAGAGCAGTAAGAAGTGACATACCAGATATGAGATGTGTGGATATAAATTGCAGATAATACTGTATCTTGAACCTATAACCATTATTCATTACAGAAAATATTACAGACAAACTAATATAAGAGGTTTAAGGATAAAAGGTTTGGGGAAGCATGGTGAAGCCTTTTTGCCATTAGACTACAATCTATTTATCTTGTCTTGGCTAATCACAATTACATGAATTTATATAGAGAAATGTTAGGATTCTAGAATGTTCAATTTTAAGGTCCTCTAAAAAAAAGTTATGATTCTAGAATGTTCAATTTTAAGGGCCGCCACAGGCCCAAAATGCTAATACTACTAAATTATGGTACTGGAATGTTCAATTTTAAGAGCAGCCCCCCAGTAGGTAGAATTTAGACAATTTGATTAATAACGTTATATTTTATATGTATAAAAAAATATTCAAGTATAATGGAAAATATCAAATTATAGTGAGTTTTTTTATAACAAAGTCATTGTATACTTTGGTTGATGTAAATAAAAGTTAAATTTTAAAAAAATAAAATTTTAAGACCAATATATATTAATTTATACTCTGTTTAATTTTGTACAAGATTATTGAAAAAGTAAATATATAGTACAAATGAATATTTTTAATGATAACCAAAAACAGGGTTACTAAACTTTAATTATTAAAATAAGTTGTTATTCATTATTACTATTTTTTCTTGTCCCAAAATAATTATCCAATTTAATAATTATGGTAAATAAAAGGTGAATAAAATTTAATAAAAGATGAATATTGTTGTTCTAGTTTTATATTATAGTTATCATTCTATTTGATTTGATTGAATTAAAGGTAAAGTTTGATTTGTGGACAAGAAAAATGGGACAGAGAGAGTATATTTTATTAAAACATATATCGATAAAAAAATCATTTTCTAAAAATTAAATGTTTTTTTGCTATTATTGGTTAAAATTACTTTTAAAATGTACATTTATGTTGCCTTTATACAACAAGAATTTCAAATTTATTCTTATGTTTATAATGAAAAATTGAAATAGTAAAATGACTTATTCTTTTTTTAAAAATTAATAATGTTTTCATGTTGAAAAATCAAGTGTTTCTTACTATTTACGGTACATGTACATAATTAACTTTCTAGTAAATTTTTTTGATTTTTTAAAATAAATAAGCATTTATTTTATTTATTACAGGATTTAAAAAAATTATCATTTACCAAATGTTTAAGATTTTTTTTGTAATTAAAGTGTATGTCTTGGATGCTGATATGGGCCAAAAGTAATAGTAGACCCAAAATCATGTTGCATTAATTAAACCTAGCATAGTCCACTATTAGGCTGAATTAATGGGCCCAAAATCCAATTTAGTTATTAAATTCGTAATTAGCAAAAGGGCTAACTAAACATCTCAACAAACGTGTCCTGTCCAATTAAGTATATACTTCTAGAAGAAATAGCCTCGAAGGCACCTAAACCTACAACGAATCTCTTCCCTATGTTTTAGGACTCCAACTCCAATTAAAGACAGAAGACTTGCCCACCAAGTCTCCGAACCCTCCCAACATCTATATAGAAGGTCTCACCCGTACATTCAGAATTACATTTTTTGGTTTGACTATCTACTTAACGGATATACGTATGCATCTTGTAAGAGGAGAATTAAGCTACGAAACATAAGCATTAGTTACGGCATTGTTCTTTATCCACAATATTTGGCACGGTCTGTGGGAAAATAACATTAACCATTTCAAGAACACGAAGTAGCACTCGACAACCAGTAACCTCAACTCAAGTTATTTCGTCCACCGTAGAAGTTCCTCCGCACTTAACCCTTTCTACTCAAGGAGGGACCCACCTACTGAAAAACAAAGGGACGAATCTTAAGAATAACCCTTTATAACAAGTCCGGCTTTATTCATAATAATTTTGCCATCAGAATCAGTCTTGTTTCTAAAAACCCATTTTGTGCCTAAAATTGATCTGTTCTTTGGCCTTGACACCAACTTCTATCCTTCATATCTTTCAAACTCATTTAGTTTTTCTTACATAGTAGTCCCGTAGTCATAATCCTTAAGTGCATCTTCCACTTTCTTGATTCTTCTTTAGAAATAAAATTGTGAAATAAACATTCATTTTTAGTTGAACTTCTGGTGCTTACACCAGTATCGGGATTACCAATTATGAATTCAAGAGTATGTTCTTTTGTCCATTATCTGACATAAGGTAACTGATTTCTAGAACTTGATGCTCCCCCTATATTGGACGCATCATTAAAATGATCATTGTTATTTGAGGCTCCCCCGAGTCATTTCTGTCTCCTCCTGATAAACTTTCAGTACTTGACTCTATCTGATTTTGTTTTTCTCCTGATGAGCTTTGTTTTGATGAATTAGTTGTATGGGTATCATTTGAATTTTGATAATGCTCCTCCTTAACATTTGCATTGTGAATAATCTCATCCATTTCTGGTGCATCATCAGAATATGATGAACCATCAGTATTTAGTACCTCATCAGGATTTGCCTCATTTCCTGATTTAGCATTTTTATTTGCAAAAATCAAGCTGTCATGAGAGTCTACTTCAAATCCAGTGATCATTGTCATCAAAGGACACATGAATAGATTCAACAATTGTCCGCGTTCCCAGATTGAAATTCTTGAAAGCCCTTGACTCTAGATAGCCAACAAGGGTTCCTTCATCAGATTTTCTCTCAAACTTTCCAAGTTGTTCTAGATGTGTTTTCAGAACAAAACACTTATAGCCAAACACATGAAGTTGTTTCAAAGTTGATCAACTGATATGAAGTGACACCATGCCTGTTGATGAGAGTAATATTCTGAATATAAAAAGTTGTACCTCTTTTTGTTTATAGGCATGATATTCACAGGTCCAAAGAGATCAAGGTAAAGCATTTGATATGATTCTCTAATGGATGATTCTATATTACTCTTGAATGAAGTTCTTCTTTGTTTGCTTTTTGACAGACATCACATAATCCATCAGAAGAGTAGAGTATATTTGGTAAACCTTACCAAATCTTTCTTAACCAATTTATTTATGTTATTGAAGTTGAGATGGGAAAGCTTTTGATTCCAGTTCAAACTTTCATCTACTGATGCTTTTCAAATAAGACAGGTAGCAGTGTCAGTATTTGTATGAAGGTTGGCTTCATAGATGTTACCATGCCTGTAACCAGCAAATGCAGTCTTCTTTGTCTTTTTATGAACCACTTCAAAATGTGAATCATAGAAGATCACATGGTAACCTCTGTCAGTAATTTGACCGATGCTACACAAATTGTGCTTTAGTCCTTCTACTAGAGCTACATTCTGAATGATGACATTTCCAACTATTATATTGCCATATCCATGGTTTGCCCTATGTTTCCATCTCCATAAGACACAAATGTGCTAGCCTTCCTCTTAAATTCTGATAGTAATAATTTATATCCATTCAGATGTCTTGAACATCCACTATCCAAGACTAACACATCCTTCCTGTTACCTTGCGATCAAAATTTGAATCAATTGACATTTTTAAGAACCCATACTTGTCGGGTCCTTTTTGACATCTTATGTTTATATGCAGCAGAAGTCTTTTTGACAGGATTAATCTTATCAGAATTTGGTCTATCAGAATTAACTCCATTAGGATGTAGTCCATCAGTAATTGTCCTGTCAATATAAGATGCAGTTTTATGAGAGGATTTACAAGTGTGAAAAAAATTTGATCTTTTATTAAATTTTGGCAAAGGATCATCATTATTGTAATACAATTCATGATATGCACTACAAGTATAAATAGAATGTCACACACTTCCACAATGAAAACAAGTGTTTTCTAGTATATAAAATACCGATCTACTCCTAACATTAGACTTAGGAAAGACAATAACCTTCTTTTTACTCTTCCTACAATCAATAGCAAGACGGTTGGAGTTACCACAACTAAAGCAAGCTTTTTTTAGAGCATCACAAATATATTTATAAGTGTTAGCTTATTAATTCCTTGCTTACTGTTTCTGTTTCTTTAGGTCTTTTTGGTTTAGGTTTTACTGTAACCTCAGAAATCTTCTTTTTCAATTATCTTTTAGACACTAGACCTATGGTCTTTTGTGTCTTTTCTGGTTTAGGAAATTCCTCTTTCCTCTTTTTAGGCATTTTGAAGTTGAACCTTTTTTAAAAATAGATTTAGGTTCATCTTTAGCTGACAAATTTAACTGGTGTAAGATTAGTTATTTTCTCGAGGTCATCATTTTCAGCATTGGATACTTTGTAACCTGAACATTCTTTCCAGTTTTTATCTCTTATTATTATTGTGAACCTTTTTTTATGAATCAGTCCATCTTAAGGGTTTCTCTCACCTTTTCCAACTCCTTTTCTAGCATGACATATTTAATGTTCATTTGTGATTCCACATCCTTAGCCTTATTGCATTCTTCCGGAATTTCTAACTTGAAATCAATATAGATTCTAAATGATCATTTTTCTTTTTCAAATCATTTATCTCTGAAATCAACCTATCATTCTCAATAGATTTATTTTTCGAATTAACATGCAATGTTTTCAAAAATGATTTCAATTCAGACATGTTCTCAATATCAAAATTAAAGACAGTATTTGATAGTTTCTCAGTTGCTTTTTTTCCTAGAGCTTTCTACCATCCTTGGTTTGGAGTACTTAACTTCAGCATTTAGAGCAACTGACTTCCCTTTGTTTCTTTTCCTTTTCTTCCTTTGTTGAATCTCAAAATTGTGGGTCCTCAGCATTCCATAGATTTCATCAAGAGTCACATTATCAGGATCATATTGTTGCCTGATAATTGATGTCTGAGAACCTCATTGCTCAGGTAGAGCTCTGAGAAACTTGGTGTTTGAGTCTTCATGATCATACACTTTTCCAACGAGTGACAAGTTGTTCAGTAGTGAAAGAAACCTGTCATAAGTGTTAGTAAGACTCTCATCAGTCTTTGCTTCAAAATACTCATAATCCTGAATTAGAACTCTTTTGTTCTTTTTGATGGTCATAGTTCCTTGGCATTGTTTTTCAAAGTATCCTAGATTTCCTTTGCAGTTCCACAAGCAATTACTTGGTTTCACATCACAGAGTCTAAAATTTTGCGAAGGATGTTTCGTACCTTTGCATCCTTAAGAACTGCAGTCTTTTTCTTAGGGGACCATTCCTTTCTTTTCTTGATAGTATAGTGTTCATGAATAGTAGGAGGCATGACCACTAGTTTTGTTGGCACTCGTGGTCCATCATTGATGATATCCAGATAATCAGGATCAACAGCTTCTAGATACATCATCATCTTTACCCTCCATGTTTGGTATTCAGCCTTCTTCAGGATTGGAATCTTAATGCTTTCATACTTGTTAACAGACATATTTGATCGTTTTTGATAGTAAATAATAATTGTAGAAGGGGGTTGAATACAATTGTATAAGCTTTTCTAAATACTGAAAATAAATATGAAGAACTCAACAACTTTTATTGATTATGATTTAATAGTTGTTACAAAGCTGCAAGGTTATAATAGAATTCTCAAGATTGATACACACTCGTGTAACGTATTATATGTTGATATATACTACACAGCTGCCCTATCAATTAAAAGATATATCAAATTAGTTATACACATGATTAAATGAATATCCTATCTGATAGTTACAATCCTATTTATCAGCAACTGACATATCAATCTTCCCACAATTCTTCGAAAAGAAGATATGAGTAAATACTGATACTTCATCAATTCCTGATCAGCTGCATCTCCTAACGACTCAACAAGTACTGATGATGTCAGTAACCAAATTCTCATAGGAGACCGTCCAAATCCCGAAAATTATTGAGTCAGTATTTCCAACAGATGTCGAAATAGTTATGTCGATGAGGGTGATAATTTTAATAAAATTGAATGCCAATTTTAATGTTGTAAAATTGGTCATCCTTTTAGATGGCGCATTCCAACTTATCATGATCAGCCGATATATGATTTTACAACTCCACACATCATCTCTGATAGATGGTCAGAACTTCATATGGGTTCGAATACACTGCACTTCAATTTTTAGATCTTTGCCAACTCAAAAAAAATGATCAATTTGTTTTTCATTTCAAAACTGAAAATTAGACAAAATCAGTTAAAACATATAAATTTATTTGTCGTATTCATTGCCCAAAAAATAGTTAACTAAAGATTTTTTTTGAAAAAATTGGAATGTGATATAATACCTAGAACACTAAGAGCATCTCCCAGAACCTCTCTAGACAAGCTCTTAAATCAAATTATAAAGAGTATGACAAAATATAAGCTCCAACAAGGCTCCTAACAGCTCTTAAATTCTTAAGAGCCTCTTCTCTCTTCTCTAGTTTAAGAGCCACTACATAGTTCTTAACCTATTTTTATTAATAAAATATTTACTTGCACATGTTTCCATTCAAATTTTTGTTATGATGAAATTTCAAATATGAATATTATATAGTTTAGGAGGGAAGATAAAGAGTATTATTAGAGTTTGACACGAAAATCTATGCATTAACTTGTTAAGAGTCACATAATTTATATTATATTTAGGAGCGAACTAGGAGACTGTTGGAGATGCTCTAATGCCAACCAACCAAACATGCATTTGAATATCATGTCATCAATGTCCTCATAACAAGTAATTAATTAATTAATATAATATGTCAGGAACCTAAGAAAAAAGCGGAACAATTTTTCAAATAGAATTGAGCCTACTATAAAAATATAGGCACATGCTAATTGATCAATCTACAATATAAACGGATAGAACAAAAAATTATAGATGAGAATGGAGTGTGCTGACAAAATAATATGTCGCATAATCAGCTACATCAATTTAAAATTGATGAATTATGGGTATTTGCTGATAAATTGATAAAATATGACCAAACTATACTGATCTGTTCACTTATGAAAACATCAATATTAAGTCCACCAAGTAGTGACAACATTGACAATTAAGAAAAACTATGTACCAGCAACATCATCATGAGAAAAAAACAAAAGAATTAATTGGCTAAGGACATGTCATTATAAACAAGACACAACACCATAAAAAAGCAAGTAAACGACTATAGACCCACTTGTATAAAGGAAAAAAACAGTATAAGCACAATAATTTGACACTCTTAGCCGGTGTTGTAAAAGGCTGAATCCCATAGGCACCATTCAGTAATTAATAAGAAAATCATCCAATAAGAGGAATGATTAATCAAGTCATTAATCAAAATTAATTGAATATCATATATATATATATATATATATATATATATGTAATTATTTTATTATTATTTTTATTATACATATAAAATTATGATATATACTCATACAAATTAATTTAAAATACATAGTATTATTAAAGTAAATATAATTTTTAAAATCAAACTTATGAATCAAGGTCAATTTCAGAAAAAAAAGTTAAGAAAATTTATTATTTAACCCTTTAACTTAGTAATTACTAGCTTAGAACCCGTGCCATGCACAGGCTTTTTTTTAATATTATATGACTTTTTAATTTAATTTTAATTAAATTGATAGTGCATTTTAATTTAAAAAAGGTAATTGGTTGGTTACTAATAATTATAATATTATTATATTTAATTAAATATAATTGTCAATATTATTTTTGGAAATACGTGGAAATTGGTTAGAGTAAAATAAAAAAGGTAAAAATGTATTTTTTAATTTGATAAAAATGAGGCTTAAAACCTGTGCTATGCACTAATTTTATTCAATATTATATTTTTTAATTTAATTTGAATTAAAACTTTAATATTATATCTTTAATTTTATTTGAATTGATAGTGCGCTTTAGTTGAAACGGATAATCAATTGGTTATTAATAATTATAATATTATTATTTTATTTTATTAAAATAGAGTTGTCCATAACATGTTGGGAAAAGTAGAGGGTTGATAAAAAAAATAAAAAATATAATGTATTTCAGCTGAAAAAAGGTAATCGGTTAAGTTATTAATAATTAT
>PHNY01246303.1:4934-15849 GCA_003724115.2 Anethum foeniculum
TTCCCTCCGTCCCTTTTTAGTTGTCACATTTGAAAAAAACACACATCTTAAGAAATTTTAAATTTTATATCCTATTTCCATACATACCCCTAATTAATGCATTAAATGATGAGTTAGTTGTGTGTATGTTAGTTGTAAAGTCAAACTTTGGAACTAGAAATATAGGGGTAAAGATGAAAAAACTTGTACAAAAATGTATTGGAAAAGGAGTGAGACAACTATTTAGGGACATTTTTTTTTTCCAAAAGTGACAACTAAAAAGGGACGGAGGGAGTACATATTATTTGGTATTTTAAATTTAAGTAAATAATGTTTGTTATTTTATATAAAATATAGTCAAAACTCAAAAAATTATTGTGTTATCATATTTAATAATAAAATAATACATAATAATTTTTTGAAAAATATTATTATAATGTCGTCGCGAAGCGCGGCTTATTTTCTAGTAAGTATAGATAGATATAATAGTTTTTAACCCGTATAATGCACAAATTTTCTTTAATATTACATGATTTTTTAATTTGATTTAAATTAAAAAAATGTAAAACATCAAGAATTGTTGGTTTAAATTTTTTAAATGACGTAATTTGATAATAATTGACATGTATATATATATATATATATATATATATATAATATGTTTGTGATATTTTTATAATTAAATGTATTTTAGTTAGAAAATATAAAAAAAAATTGTGCTTAAGCTGAAAAAGGTAACTGGTTAATCATTAGCAATTATAATATTATTATTTTATTTCATTAATTAGAATTACTCATGTTATTTTGCGAAAAATAGCAAGTTTTGTTTTTTAAAATAGAAAAGGTTATATGTTTTAGTAGAAAAAAGGTAATTGGTTGGTTATTAGTAATTTTTATATTTTATTAAATATAATAGTTGTAATATATTTAGAAAAAAAGGTGTTTTATTTTTGGAAAACAAAAACGATAACATGTTTTACTTTAAAAAAAGTAATTGATTTATATATACTAATTAACCATGTAATGCACATATTTTCTTTAATATTACATGACTTTTTAATTTGATTTAAATTAAAAATGTAAAACATCAAAATTTGTTCGTTTAAATTTTTTAAATAACATGATTTGATAATAAATATATGTTAACATATATATGTTAGTAATATTATTAGAATTAAAGGTATTTTAGTTAGAAAATATAAAAAAAATAATTGTGTCTGAGCTGAAAAAGGTAAGTGGTTAATTATTAGAAATTACAATAATATTATTTTATTTCATTAATTAGAATTACCCGTGTTATTTTCGGAAAAAGTGCAAGTTTTATTTTTTAAAATAGAAAAAGTTATAGGAGTTGTTTTTGTAGAAAAAGGTAATTGTTGGTTATTAGTAATTTTGATATTTTATTAAATAGAATAGTCATGATATATTTGGAAAAAGAAGTGTATTAGTTTGGAAAAACAAAAAGGTAACATGTTTTACTTTAAAAAAGGTAATTGATTTATATGTACTAACTACTGCACAGATTTTCTTTAATATTACATTATTTTTTAATTTGATTTAAATAAAAAAATGTAAAACATCAAAATTTGTTGGTTAAAATTTTTTAAATGACGTGATTTGATAATAATTATATGTTAGCATATATATGTTCGTGATATTTTTAGAATTAAAGGTATTTTAGTTAGAATATAAAAAATAATTGTGTTTGAGCTGGAAAGGTAAGTGGTTAATTATTAACAATTATAATATTATTATTTTATTTCATTAATTAGAATTACCCGTGTTATTTTCGGAAAAAGAGCAAGTTTTGTTTTTTAAAATAGAAAAGGTTATATGTTTTAGTAGAAATAGGTAATTGGTTGGTTATTAGTAAATTTAATATTTTATTAAACAGAATAGTCGTGATATATTTGGAAAAATAGTTGTTTTAGTTTGGTGAAAAAAAGGTAACATGTTTTAATTTAAAAAAAGTAATTTATTTATATATAGTAATTAAGAAGGATAATTAAGTAAAAATAATGAAATCATTAAGTAAGAGTAATTAAGTAATTTCAGCAAGTATCGTACCGACCGACTACCAAACTTTTAATGTTTCGTTTATTATAATATAGAATAGACTAGCTTATAATCATTTATAATTTTTAAATTTAATTTAAATTAAAAATTTTAATACATAAAATTTATTACTTTAAAACTTTTAATTGATATGATTTGATAATAAATAAATAAATAAATAAATATATATATATATATATATATATATACACACACACATGTATAAGTTTGTGATGTGTTTAAATGAAATATTTTATTAATTAAATATATAAAAGATGAATTATTTTAGTTAAAAAAATAATTAACTAATTATTAATAATTATAATATTATTATTTTATTTTATTAAAATAAAATTGTCCGTGTTATTTTGAGACGTCAGCTTGCGGATCGGACATTTTTATTCAGAAACGGGTTACGGACGGGGTTTTCTTTTACCCGCGCCATTGACAAGCCCAAAGAATATAGTACCGAAAAGAGACGACAGTCGCAATGATCCAAGTTGTCAATAATCAATATACATCCGCAACTGGGCTCCAACCAAGCAAACACGGTCATTTGAAAACTGACCAGACACTGTCAGGCCTCAGCCACATATTTATGTCTGTATCTTTGTGACCAAGTGTTTTTTTTTTTTGGACAGTCCAGTTTGGCAATCTCATCCAAAACAAATATCGAATCTCTGGAATTATTACTGAATTCTGTCATTTTCCTTTTACCGGTTTTTCTATCATGTGCTTATGTGCACACAATAAGCGCGGAAACTTATAAAATTGGGTCATTTTAATTGATATAGTTTTTGTGAATGCAGGGGGTCACCACTATTTTAAAAAGGGACCAATCAAATTAGCTTAATTTTATAAGTTTTCGCGCTCATTGTGTACCCATGGGCACATGGTAGAAAATCCGTACTTATAAATCTTCTTTAAATAATTAAAGTTAGATGGTATAGAAATTTAATAAGAACATCGTCTTCTCATCCAAATTATTATCCAAAAATAGCTGGATGATATTGAGTGGCGTGATATGGTACTTGAATTATGCGTCTACATTTTTTCTTCAAAACAATATATATTTTTAAAAAATTATATATGTTCCTTTTATGTCTTCCTTGAGCAAAGTCTATTACTATGATACTATCTTTATTTCAAAGAAGAATTTTTCAGCAAAAAAAAAAACATTTTAAAGAAGAAATTGCAAATCTGCGCGTACATTAAACATTAGGAAAAAACACACACACATACTGGCATATAATTTAATTTGAGGATTATTTTTGTTGATATTATCTAAATGTAATCGATATCAATGTTAATTTGTGTCGGTTAAATTGCGTGCTTTAGAAATTCTTCTAATGAAAGAAAAGAAAAAACAAAATATCTTGAAAATTTATTTTTTCACAATTTTATTCTGAGTTACTTCTTTCTAACAAGAAGATTAAAGAAGTGAAAGAGTTATATATTTATTGTTTCTTTTATTTGTAAATTAAAATATATTATGCGATCTTGCCAACATTTTATTTCTATTCATAATTTTTTATAGGAAAATATCAGATAACCTGAATTATCTCCCAATTTTCAAATAACTTATATAGTTGATAAATTTCTAATAATAAAATATGTCATTCGTGCATATATGCACACACAAATTAAGCAAATATTGAGAAAAACTTTGATAACCAAATTTCGGGTACCTTGCCCATCTACTTTAGTTTAAATTCTCATTTCAAGAAAATGGGGTAGAGAGCACGGTTGGATAGCCCAAGTGGTAAAGGGCTTTATCGTCCAGGTCCTTGGTTCGATCCTCGCTCACCCCGAGATTGTATGAGAACAGATACTCAATTGTAAGGTTATAACCAAATTAGTCAAAAAAAGAAAATGTTGGAGAAAATGGAACCAATCATTTTCCTAATATATTTTCTAGCGTGCATTAACTATTAAGCAACATTCCTTTAAAAAAAAAAAAAACTATTAAGCAAGATAATATACAATAATACAAAGCGCAGAAAAAGAAGGAAAAGTAAAACAAAGAGTCCACAAATGCAAAAGATTGTAGCCCACAAATTATGATAAACAAAAAGGCAAAAAAAATGGAAAAGACAGCAAGTCACATTTATATTTCAAAAAGAATCTTCTTTCTTCATTTAGCATTTTCCAAACGTGCAAAACTCAAATTTAAGTACTTATACAGATTCTAAGTACATAAATACCATTCAAACACACAGTATACACACAAAATTATCTATGCAAAAACATACTACTTGGAAACAGTAGATATTTTCTTACACAAGTTGCAGAGAGTGTTTTAGTTCTGTTTGAGTTTGACCATGTCCCTGCTTTCTGCTCAAACGTTGACCATTTGCAAAGATGCAGCTGGTGTTGCTGGTATATTTTCTTGATCTCTAACCCTTCTTTGCTACACATACATGTGTTCTTGCTATACATAAATGTGTTGTACAAGATTTGTTTAAAGAAACATACTTGATATCTTTAATTGTTGCAAATTTGATCTTTAAAAAAAGCCCAGTTGGAAAGTCTTGAAATTTCTTGGTTTTGCTTGGTTAAATTCAGATATTGACAATTATTATGTTTGTAGATATAAAATTGTTTATTGGGTTTTTCTTTTATTAGTGATTCTTGGACAAAATGTGTGTAATAGAATTTGGAGGTTATTTGATTAGGGTTTGTAGTTGTTTGTTTGGTTGTGAAAAACTTGATTAGGGTTTGTAGTTGTTTGTTTGGTTGTGAAAAACTTGTGGTCAACACAATTTTAATATGGCTTTCTTGAAATGATCTGACCTTGAGTGTTAAGATGAAAGATTGTCTTAAAGTAGTTAGATAAGCTTCTTGTTTCTTTCTTGTGGCTTAGGTGAATTCTTACACTAAATCTGCTTCCTGCAGGTAACATCTTTGCTTTTGGGCTCTTCATATCACCTATGTAAGTTTTAAGCTGTTTTTTCGGTGCTTTGCTAGATTTCCTACTAGTGTGCATCTAAAAATGGATTAGAAGAGATTAAGAATTTAAGAATTTGGTTCACAGAATCAAAGGAAACTAATAGATGGAGTAATAATTATAGATGTACAGGTTTTACTTTGCATAATCACACCTTTTTATACGATTTCAGACCCACTTTTCGGCGAATTATGAGGAACCAGTGTACTGAAGACTTCTCCGGACTTCCATA
Organism: Anethum foeniculum; assembly: GCA_003724115.2. Classification (NCBI taxonomy): domain Eukaryota; kingdom Viridiplantae; phylum Streptophyta; class Magnoliopsida; order Apiales; family Apiaceae; genus Anethum; species Anethum foeniculum. The sequence continues at coordinate 10,148 of PHNY01246303.1, forward strand.
TCTATATGCCCTCATGAACTGCTTGATTTGTGCCTGGTATGGCACACCATTTATGTCTGATGATAATGTGCTGGTTACGACTGTCAATACAATTGGTGCTATGTTTCAGTTAACTTATGTTATCCTCTACATTGTGTATGCGGAAAAAAGCAAAAAGGTTGTTAACCCGTAATCCAAATGCGCTTGTATTCCTTATATTCATCTTCTTGTCTTTTATTATTTTGGTTTTTTTTTGTAGGTCTGTTTATTTTATCTGTTTGGATGTTAATGATTTCAAAATTTGATGTTTCAGTTGAACACGTTTGTGTTGCTGATGGCGATTTTTGGTGTATTTGCAATCATCTTATCTGCGAGCTTATTTTTACTAGACCGGCCAACACGCCATGTCCTTGTTGGATTTTTGACTTGCGCTTCACTGATATCGATGTTTGCTTCCCCATTGTTTATAATCGTAAGTTCTTTTCTGCACAAATAACATTATTTCCTTTTAACTTTTTCAATCATGCTATCCTACCATCTTCCCAAGTACAATCATGCTAATTCAGTGTATTTGTTCACAGAGATTGGTGATCCGGACAAAGAGTGTTGAATTTATGCCGTTTTACCTCTCCCTTTCAACATTCGCAATGAGTGTATCCTTTATGTTGTATGGGATCTTCAATTTTGACCCCTTTGTATATGTAAGCTTTCATACCCAACTTTCTTTTATATGAAGCCTTGGAGTTTTTCTATGTAATATGTTAAATGTATGCTCCTTTGTTTAAATTTCAGATCCCAAATGGAATAGGAACAATTCTGGGAACTGTGCAATTGTTGTTGTTTTTGTATTACGAAAGAAAAGATACGGATCACACGAAGGAACCCTTGATAGAGTCATTTCCATAAGAAGGTGCCTTGGCTACGTACAAACGTATATCTTTTTATTTTTGTTCGGCTGGTTATCTGTTTACTTGAAAGGTGTCTCTTCTCTTGCTGGGAATTTACTCCATTGAGAATCATGTCATGAGCCATATTGTTTCTTTTTATGGCACAATCCGAGAGTGGACAAATGTTGGTCGAATATGTTGATCACTTGTTCGCTTAGTAACCAGTATGCAGGCCCTTAACGATTGGTCATGACTGCAAACACATCATTTTTTGTTGTACTAGCTTCTTTTATTTGGCATATAAGAAATATAGATTCATTTAAACACAGAAGAACTACACTGCAATATGAGATCTTGTATCTGCTTTTTCAACAGCTCAAAGACTGTACTCCTTTTCGGAGGAAGAAAAGTATTTCCTGTTGGTTCATTTCTTTGAAATTCAGCTCGCATTCTTGCAATTTTAGTTTGTGGATTTAGAGATGAATTGAAATAGAAGCTTAGAGAATGGTCAGGATAGCTGTGTATGCGAGTGTTTATTTTCAGTTTGTCCTGTTAGAACGCATCTCCTTTTGTGCTCACCTTGTATGAGTTTTGGAAGTTCTAAGCACATTTTTAGATCTCGAGTTTGTGATAATAGAGATTTGATTTTACTTTCACTTTCGCTTCTATAATGGTAGGTTACGAGGGAAGTTGAATCGTCACATTAGATGTAATGCAGTACATCGATTTGGCAAGTGCTACAAAGAGATGCATACAAAATGATATGTGGACTAAAAACCTCCTTAAGAAGTCCCACTTATCTCCCCCAGAGGCTACAGCTACCAGAAATTTGTCCATGGCCAAAATCAACTATCTACAGTAATTCCCTCAGGGTTCTTGCCACCACTATATGATCCTGTAAAGCACAACCAAGAAACATTTAGAATTCACCGATTATAAGAGTATAACTAGTGATCAAAGTGACAAGATTATAGTGTTGTGGTTAGTAAGACCTGATGATCATGATTAGGGGTTCCTGTTAGAGAGTGTTCCTCGAGAGGTCTCCCTCTTTCATCGTAAAGAATAAGCCCACTAAACCTTGGAAACTCACACTTCTCTCCCATAAGTATTGGCCTTTGCCACACCGGTGACACCAAGTCATGCCTCCTCTGCCACCCTATACCGCGCTCAGCCAAGCCTCTCGAGACCAGTAAAGGTCTCACTTTTTCTCTCCTACTTGCACGACTTCTGCTCTCTTCCCACTTACTTGCATTGCTCCATCTTACCGACTTCATCAAAACCCTCTTCACCGAGCCCCATCCTGCAGTTCTCGGCTCTGGCCATATGTCACCGGCTAGTTCAACGTCTACATTAACAAGCCTGTTTTTTCTAGCCCTCTTCACCTTGACAACAATGAGAATGCATAGTCCAATGACAAGAGCAGCAGTAAATGTTAACAAGAGAGCAGCCCCTGGGATTGATAGCTTACATTGATCAACTATGTTCAACAAACCTATCATAGTTCCTTGCTTTAGTTTTTCACAAATAAAGTTGTGGTACAACTTATATAATCATGTTGCGTTATGGCATGTTGCGTTATGGTTAATGTGTTATGCGGTTCACCGGTAAATAGCCTATGCATGTCACGGGAATATTCAAGATTGCTTTAAATTAAGAAATGTGCATCCAAAAACTATTCAAGTTGCAGTAATTAAATCGGCGGTGAAACATTTTGTCATCAAAGCTGGGCTATTTTTATAGTACTTCTAGAATATGTTTCGGTTTGACTTAAATAAGTTACAAGTCTATATTTTTTAACAGATTAGTCTAAGTTACGTTATATTCCTAGTTTTCGAGTTAGAGAAGAGGATACTAGAAATTACGTTTTATTGAGAACATATAAGAAATCACATAGTAAATTTTTACGAGTTTTAGATGAGTGGGGAAAAGTAAGAGAATAAAATCAAATTATATCATTGAGAAAGTGAATTATCGATAAATGTTGATTCAGTCAACGTTGAATGGCATCTAAGCCAAAGTTGGGCGACACCTTGTAATATTATTACTATGATTTGGAATATGTGCGCGGTTTGTCTTTCCTGATGCGTGGAAAAAAAGGTTCAACTGAATTACATTTCGAATATCAATTGGGAGTTGCGACTTCCTCATCTATTCCTCTTTAAAGAATCAATAACGACTTCTTTTTACAAAATTCGCCAACATATCCAAATCACCAATTTTAGCAAAACAGAGAGATAATTAAAATCATGTACAAATTATAATTGTCGAAATTGGACACGATTCGCGAACCCGATATAGAATCGAACAAATTTTACATATTAGGATTGTTACAAAATAGATCGGGTTAAAATGGGACGGATTTGAAATCGATCAGCATAAGCAATTTGGGCTGATCGAGTCAAGTTTCGAGTCGGGATATATAATTAAGTCAAGATTAATCGAGTCGAGCCAACTCGTTTAACTAGTTGGGCATAAACCTCTACTCAAACTCGACTTTTTTAATTTCACGAGTCGAGTCGAGCTGACTCATTTAGCCAAACGAGCTGGTTTTAACGAGTCGGACAAGCCGGCTCTTTTAATTTCACGAGTTGAGTTAAGACGGCTCGTTTGGTTAAACGAGCCGGAGCCTCTATCCGAATTCAGCTCGTATAACTAAACGAGCAGAGTCGAGCACATTTAAATAAGTTCAAGCCGGACGAGCTCGCGAGCCCCACGACCTGAATTACACCTCTAATTTGCTTAACCCAAACCCAATCCGCATAAGTCATGACAAGTCTAACTGTTCTCTTTTAAAAATAAGTTTAAATATATAATATATTAATATAATTGATCATATAATCACGAATACAACAATGAATGTTGTGTTATTTATTGTCGAAATGGGTTTAAACAGGTACAAATGCCCGATATAATAATACAAATCTTCAATATCAATAGATGTAACATAATCCGTTTAAAACGCAAAAATAATTGTATTTAACAAAAACTAAACAATTTGTTAGTCTTGCCTATTTGCATAGTAAGAATGTTTTAGTTATATTATTTAAGGTTGTTTGTGGTATATCCAATCATTCAATTAAGGTATTTGAGGGGATCGTTAGGATGACGGAGAAAAGAAATACATTCCACGAGATGGAAGAGAGTTTTACCATGATAAGCATTCAGGATGAAGAGCATGGAGGGCTGATTTACGAAGAAGATGCTAGAAAAGTTATGCGAGATAGATCTGAGATGGAGTTTGGTAGGTCGCTTTTCGACAGATTCACCAATTGATTTTCAAGTAATGCAACACAAGATGGCTTCGCCGTGAAAACCGGGACGAGGAATGTATGTGAAACAGTCGGAAATAAGTAGATTCATCTTCCATTTTTGTCATGAGATTGATATTAAGTGAGTTATTGAAGGTAGTCCATGGACCTTTGGACGATGTCAACTAGTTTTTGAAAAACTGAATAAGGGAGATAATCTAAGAACAACAGACATCAACAGAATAAATATCTAGGTGCAACTTCATGATATGAGTACAGGATTTGTGTCCCAGAGAGTTGTGAAGAACATAGGAAATTATATTGGCACATTTATTGAGTCAGACGCTAATAATTTTATAGGAGTGTGGAGGGAATATCTATCAGTTAGAGTCTCCATTTCACTAGAAGTGCCATTGAAGAGAAGGATGAAGCTCAAAAAGAGTGCAGACAAGTGGTGTTGGGTAATTTTAAATATGAGGGTGCATTAACCTTTTATTTTATTTGTGGGATGATTGGTCATGGTAAGAAATTTTCTGAGAAACTCTTTGATACACCACATGAATCATTGATGAAACCATGCGGAGTGTGGATGCGTGCAAAATCTAGGAGAAGAAACCATACAATGAGAGCTAAATGGCTGAGATTGGGGGGCGGGGGTTCCGCCAGAGTCATCGAGGAGAAAAGAAGATTCAGAAACAAGGAAAGTAGTTACCGTAAAAAGTGGGGTAGATGATTAGGGTGGAAACAAATCAAGAAGGATAATTGATAGCATGCAGTTGGATAACAAAGTAGTCAATGGAGAAATTCAAGGAACCATATATTGGAATGATAAGTTGGTTATAATTCAAAATTTGAAAAATCAAAAGGAGCACAAGGCGGGAAACATAGATGACCTAGGAAACATAGATGACCTAGGAAACATAGATGACGTGAAAATATAAATTTCGCTGATCCAAAACGATGTTAAACTGAAAAAGTAAATATACCTGTTAAAGATAACACCATAGAGATTTAAAATAATGCTATTTACAGTTTAAAAAAAATTATTTTTTACTGGTGATGCGTTGCAAGCCAGCCATTCATCATGAGTGTTATTAGCTGGAACTGCTAAGGCCTAGGTCTTCCTTGAAAAGTTTAGTTTCTTAAAGATGTTGTCTGTCAACAAAAACCTTGATTTATCTTCTTATGTGAAACATTAAGTAGTAAAGAAAAGATAAAATGAATTCAAATAGGTTGAGGTTTAAGGGAATGTCAGTAATGAATCATCAGGGAAGAAGTGGTGGGCTAGCTTTGAAGAGGACCATGCAAAACTTCTCAGTTATTTGATAAGTGGATTTTATATCTACTTGAAACGCTCTATAATGACTTAAATTGGTGTTTTGTACTCAAGTTTGTTGTGTCTTTTGATGTGTTTTTGTTTGTTTTGTGCAGAGTTACTAGTTGAAGCAAGGAAGCAATTCTCCATCCTTTTCAGTGGTTTTTCATGCGGATAATGCAAGAATGGAGATTGTGGAGGAGCCGAGACTATAGGAATTTTGTGGGTACATTCGCTATAGGCCCTCACGAGACCTTACTCGTCCACTAGGGC
>PHNY01246303.1:16710-35735 GCA_003724115.2 Anethum foeniculum
CGATTAGTTATCAACATCACCTGTTTGTTAAAAGGCATGACTCTGAAGAAAGTAGAAAATGAAGTTAAAACTCCATGTTTTCATTCTTATAAGTAATCAATTCAATTCTCTTAGTTTTAATCTTACTTAAAATTATATAGTTTTTAGTAAGTGTTAGAACAACTCACCAATTGATACTTGTCTTAGCAGTGGATTAAGATCATACATTGTTGCATAAGTGCATAGATAACTAAAAACCGGTCTCTGTGGGAACGAATCTTACTTAATCGTATACTTCAAGTTGATCACGTGCGCTTGCGTGTTTTCGACCTAACACTATTCTCAGAATCGAAGGAAAACATGGCATTTACTGCTAAATCTAGCTCGGGATTTTAATTTCCTGTGATGTGCAGTAAGCGATATGAACAATGTTATCTCTTAGAATGATACAACGGTGGAGCCCCATATGCGAGATGGTTGATAGATGGGTTTAATGATACACTAGCATATACAAGGCTTAAAGATATGAACTTGATGGGGGCGTCAATTCACATGGGAACGTAGTGGTTATTCCTACTTGCAAAACTGTATAATTTGGCAGGATCTCCATCTGATCATAGTCCTTTATTTAATAAGAAAAGATCGTATCAGGGAGAGAGGAAAAAAAGATTTAGGTTCGAGAATTCCTGGCTTACAGAGCCTATGTGTATTCAGTAAAAGATAATTGGGAGGTTAACAACCAGGTGGATGTTCATGAGAATGTGAGACATTATGGTGAAAACTGGCAGAGTGGGGAAAGGAATTAACTGAGAACTTCACTGGCAGAATCAAGGCATGTAAGATGGAATTGAAGGAATTGCGAAATAAAAAGGATAACAATTCAATAGAAAGATTCGAGGCTGTCAAGAAGCGGCTTTTTAATTCTTGATCAGAAGGAGGTATTCTGGCGGCAGCGTTCAAAACAGTTGTGGCTCAATTCAGGTGATAACAATAGTAAATATTTCCGTATGTTGGCAAGTGCTAGTAGACATTCAAATTTTATTCACAAACTGCAGAATCATGGGGGAGAATGGTTGGAGTAGAATAATGAGTTAGTATTCTCGATAGTTTAAAGTTCTATTCATAGCTTTTTTGTCAGATTTTGAAGAAGTCATCGATTGTGCGCCAAGAATAATCAAAGTAGGACATAATGATTAGCTTATGAAGAAAATATCACCCGAGGAAGTGATAATTAGAGAGATTAAAACAATGAACAACGTATCTTCGTATTTTATTAAACGGTCTGCTAATATGATGACCCATCACTTCACTTTACCGGGGTATCATATAAATTTATGAATATGAGTTTTTGACAAAAGTTCTGTTCATGTTAATTTGATGAATTGTGTATTTCGGCATCTTTGTAGAGAAAGAAAAAATATTTAACAAAAAACTACTTTGTTTAACAAAAAAAAAAAAAATCTCCGATTAAAAAATCTTCTATAATGATTTCGATGACATATCTTTAATTAATTAGCTATATGCACAAAAGGAATAAAACCCTAACATATCATTACAACATAGCAAATAGGCTTCAATTTTCTAAAACAAACGCTACCCCCAAATTGCTGAGTACGCTACGGGGGCAATCTAGTTGGGTTGTTGGTCACCTATACATACACCGTTCTCCAGGTATACTGTATATACATACATACTCTTTTGTTTTTGTAATTTTAATACTTTGATTGCGGGATAATTAGGGTTAGTTAATTTGTTACTTTGTTGTTTTTGAGGTTTTGATTTGATTTTTGGATGTGTGTGTATATGTGTATGGGTTTGAATTTCATCTGAATTTGTTGATTTTGTAATTGTGTGTTATCTGTGTGCGATTAATTTTGTTAGTTAATGATCACTGATTGTGTGGTATTGTAAAGTTAATAGTGATGTAGTATTGCCTGAGAGAGAGAGAGAGAGAGAGAGAGAGAGAGAGAGAGAGAGAGAGAGTTTATATTAATAGCAATTCTAGTATTGCAGAGAGAGAGAGAGAGAGAGAGAGAGAGAGAGAGAGAGATGTGACTGTGGTGAGTTTGTTTGGGAGAGAGAGGGAGGGAGAGAGATGTGGCTGTGGTGAGTTTGTTTGGGTGAGAGAGAGAGTTTATATTAATAGCAATTATAGTATTGCGTGGGGGGGGGGCAGTTTTAGGTTTGTTCTAGCTGAAACAGTTTTAGCGGGAGAACACATGTAGACAGTTTTAATAGGTGTTCGGACGCTAAAATAATTTTCAACTGGGCGTGATATAGATAAATAATATGATGATATGACTATGATTGATTTTAAGAGGACTAGGGGGTGGGTGTGGGTCCGTGGTAAATGAACCCGGTTGACGGGAATAGGAAGCTTAATCATGTGTGCTAGTGTTTGAATGAACAATGTTGTTGATTGAAATAATGTTAAATGAACCTTATTCCTATTAAGCGGGTTAATCATTCCCAAAATCTTAAAATACTCCTTAGGATTCCATTCCGGATTACCGTTCCCGATAATCAAAACGATAACTAGATTATGCAATGAGGTTGCCTGCTAATGTTATTTTTTTGATTGCGTTATTGACTCATAATAGCAATATTGTCTGTTCGTAGATATCTGTAGAAGGAAATGGCTGGAAGAAATCGTGGTGGACCTCCTTTTGCGATGAAAGGTGCCCCTCACACTGGACTGCCTCCTGGTCATGAACCTCCCTATGGTAGGAACCTTGGTCCAGTGCCACATCCTGCATTGCTTGACGAAATGAGAGAATCCCAGTTTCGTCTGGATCACAGACATCTTCCTCCCCATCCTGCTATCATTGAGGAACATCTTGCTGCACAACACCAGGATATTCAAGCCCTTTTAGCTGATAACCAGAGGTTTGCTGCTACCCATGTTGCACTTAAGCAGGAGTTGGAAGCGGCTCAACATGAGCTTCAGAGAACAGATCATATTGCTCGTGCAATGCACGCAGAGAAGGATATGCAGATGAGGGAGTTAGTTGATAATGCTGTCAAATTGGAACAAGAACTTCATGGGGTGGAGGTTATGAGGGCTGAGCTTATGAAGTTACATGCCGATATTAAGGACTTAACTGCTGATAGACAAAAGCTTACAGCTCAGGTCCAAGCAATGTCTCAAGATTTGGGGAGAGCTACTGCAGAGCTGCAGCAAATTCCAGCTGTGAAAGCTGAAATTGAAGGACTCAAACAGGAGTTGCTGCGAGCAAGGTAATTTTCAACACTTAATAGATACTCTTTTTTTGGAAATTAACAATCAATATACTTGATAGGTATTTACGAGCATAAAGGCTTGTGAGATCTGAATTGCAAATGATATTGTATGGATAAAGAATTGTACACTTTTCTATACTTGACCTTAATAAACTGAATTAAAAGGTGGATTAATCCCCATATGCTAATTATTAATGAGTTTGGGGCTTTGCGCTGCTGTGACATCTGGGATATGGTTGTTCACCTTGATGCTCATTCCTCAGTCTTTCTTCTTTTGTATGTGTTCTAGTTCTTTCCATACCTTCTAAAGCCTTTTAACTATTTAATTCCACAAAGAACTAATTTTACTAGAGAAATAGTCTTCACAATGATTATCAAAGTTCATCTTCTATTGGCTAATAGGGCTACAATGGAGTACGAGAAAAAGGGATATGCGGAAAATTATGAGCATGGTCAGATGATGGAGAAGAAGTTAGTTACGATGGCCCGAGAGTTGGAAAAACTTCGTGCTGAGATGGCTAATGCAGAAAAAAGAGCTCGTGCTGCTGCTGCTGTTGGAAATCCAGGTATATTTTTTTGAAGTCAACTTGATGTCCTTTTAGTTTACTGGATCAACATGCTAAATCTATTTATCTTCGTGGATTGATTGCTGTATGTCAATGCCTTACTATATTGCACCTTTGGATAGTTAAGTTAATTTTAATTGCTGGAGCTATTATTGCATAAGAGGCATATGTTGTGAAGTATTACTAGTGCTACTAGAATCTAGACTATCATTGTAAAACTTGCATGTTGATAATTTAATGCAATTCCCCAATTTTTTTTGCTAATAGAATCACAAGAGCGACTCAATATATGCCCTTTTTTTGTTCCTTATCAAGATCAGATACTTCTAATAAATCCTTGTTTGTTAAGTGATTGAGGAGCAGGAAATTACTTTTACAGGTATATTTGACCTTTTCAAATTCATTATTACTGGTTAACATCAGTTTCAAACCTAGCTGATCGTTGACTTTTTTTGATTAGTAGAATTGAATTTTGTACAGATTGTTGAGCAACAGATATTTACATGCTACATTTGATAAGGAATATCTGAATTGGAGGTTATTATATGGTAGAAACGGTCTGAATATAATTTGATTCAATGTCTTGGCCAGTAGCCACTCACATCATGTGTAAAAGTGATGTTTCTCAAATAAAATTTTAAGAAATTTAGAGCTTTTTCACTAGGTTTGGCTATTGATCTTATGTTTGAAGTTCTGAAATGATAATATCTTTGCTTAAGAGCTTCTTAAAGATGCCTTTAAACATCTGAGCGTCGTATTTTTCCGTGATTATGTTCTTTACCAGCTTTGTGATCTGGAGTTGATTTGTATGCATTTAGGTGCAAATTATAATGGAAGTTATGTCAATCCTGAAGCTGGTTTTGCCACAAATGCTTATCATGCTTCGTATGGCATGAATCCCATGAATCCTGTAAGTTTCTTTTTTTAGTGTACACATAAATTTGTATGGCCATCTATCACTTGTAGTTTCTTGAGAGATTCTCTTATTTAGAATGTACATGTAAAATATTTTACTATCTTTTCACACATCAGGTGCAGTCTAGTGGAGAAGGTTATCCTCAATATGGATCTGGACCTGGTCCATGGGGTGCCTATGATGCACAACGAGCTCAGGGACACAGATAGAGTACTCCGTGCTATGCTGATCTCTTAATTTCTTGCTGTGCACTGGTATTCAAAATGAATATTTAGATTTTACTTTGAATTGCTATCTCATGAAGCAACATCTAGACTAATATTCTCATAAGTTTTGGGAAATGTAATCTATGGAGCAAATATTGCAGTTGACATTTAATTGGTATTTGCAAATGAATGTTTATTGAGTTTGAATTTCATGGATGTTTTCTAGTTATTTGCTTGTATGTGTTTTGGAGCTCTGTTTTTTCAAATAATAGAAAATCGTACTGGACACTTGAACACCCGGATTGTGAATTCATTTATTTGCTAGGTTTTCTGCTGTATACAATATGCTGTTTTAAATATTAGGTAGTGAAAAAGTTGGTATTGATTAGTTTATAATTCACTTGATCGTATACATATTTTTTGGTCAATGATATTTGTGTATGCTGTATTTTCATTTGAAATTGGGAATCCACCTGCTCGGTTCATATCCAAAGGGGCTCCCTATGTAGACACCATTGATGTTTCTTATGAAACTCTTGCAATTTGGCTTGTGCGGGGGACATCTAGTTTGGACTCACTTGCCTTTTGGTTTTTGGTTTCAGAATTTTCTTTTTCTAAACTTTAGGCTTTATGTTACTGAAGCTAGAGATTAGTTTCCTATAGCTAACATTAAGATGCCCGTGGTTTACCATTTAAATATACAATTCAGGCGAATCTATGATGACAACTTAATAGGGGAGCTCTATTTTTTGTGCTCGATGCTCAGTGCAATAGTTCTAATTGGTAAAAGTTGGCTTAAATAAATTAGGTTTGGTTACCACCAGACAGGACATTTGGCATCAAGTGTATTTATTAAGCGATTTAGCTGAAGCATTTGGAGCACAGCATTTTGTTTACTGAAGCTATAGTATAGCTTCCGGGTGGTTAGTATTCTGCCATTTATGACTACTTGCACCATGAATCCACTGGAGATTCTTGAATGTATAATGCCTTATGGTGCAATTTTGGCAATATTGAAGATTAGTTTGGGCGTCTTTGGTGTTCTGTTTGGAGAAAACATTATATATAAAAATCTATTGCTCACATTAAAAATATCATTCTTACCAATTTACCAAAACAAAAAAACAATCATTCTTGCCTCCTGTTTTCAATTCTGACCAAGCCATAAATGTAATGACCCTATAGAACCCAGTTACCTTTTCCATTTGATGGAGCTCAGCATTTTAGCTTAATATATTCCCTCTATACTGGGTCAAATATAATGCTACCACGCTTCTCTTATGCTCCGTGAGTACAGGGACTGATTCCAGTTTTTAGAAAATTGGAGATAGTAAGGTGATTTTGTTTAGTTTGTTATGGGATTTTACTTCCAAGTGTTTGTGCGAAGCACTAGAGTACATTCTAATAGTAATAGAATGACTGTACTCTGGCTAAACCTTGCAACTTCGTCTTGCGTGTAGTTAGCTTGTTTTAGTAGTTGCTTAATAATTTCACATTTTGCATATGTTTCTAGTAGCCTACATTTTTTTCCATTTAGCAGTGTTTGAGTTGAGCTCAGCCAACAGAGGATTTAGTTTTTAGTAACTAATCCCTATAAGCTCAGAGTCGGGTAACTGGCTGAGAGGTTCCAACATTGGACCACGATCTACAAAGTAACATTAGCAGCTAACGTTGGAATGCTAAAGAAAGTTAAATTTTCTATGCTAGTTTATCAAGTGTGAATTTTATTAGCAAATAATGTCACAAGCCTTCTGGGAGTACTTCTGAGTGTCAAATCATTGTCCTTTGGGTCTCAGGAAAATTTGGGTTTCTTGTCTGTTCTTTTAACAAACTTAAAAGGGAACTGAAACTTGATTTCAGCTAACTGGCCTTATGAAGGAGATATTTGACACCTCCTTTGATGCATGTAGATATCAACCTCAGCTGATTCAAGTTGTAGAAAATTTTCAGTGATTAATCTTAAACTGTATCAGCACTTGTATCTGTTTTTAGATAGTTACGAGACTTCCCTTCCCCTTTACTCTCTCTCCGGTGCCCCTAGCACTTGAATGTTCCATGAATCCTCCCTCACATTAGCGCTGGTGCACCGATTTCACTTGTTCTTTTTGCTCTCTTTTTTCTTCAATAGTAATCGTGGCTCCACTGGGTATAATAGCTAGTTACATTTGCAGTAGAATGAGTAAGCAAATAGTAGGCGAGTGACTTGTTGGTGTTGGAAGTACAAAAAGTGTCATCCTTTTTACTTGTTTGGAGTTTTAAGACAAGGTTTCAGGGAAACCGTAAATTTAATTGAAGGAGTGAAATTATGTGTTGAGAAGTCTTGTTCAACAGTGGAGCGGCATGCTGAATCACTTAGTCAAGTAAGTGACAACTTCTTTTAAGCACATGACACTTATTTATTGCTTCTCTGATACTTGAGCTTGCATTTCTTCCTATCTGGTAGGTTGATTTTTGGGGTTTATCATGCTAGTCATTATTTATTGCTAGGTTTTTAGATTTATGTAGGTCAAATTTTGGGGAACTATTAAATTTATGTTCTGTTGAACCTTTTGTCTTGAGTCCTAAAATTTAAGCAGTGAAATTAGCTTAATTGAGTTTTTTTTTTAGCTTTTGGTGGTACTAATGAACTGGGAATTCCTCTATGTGATGATTGCAAACATAATGATGTAGGACAAGAATTGAAAAACAATAATCAAATAAAGATTTATCCACAAGCAATGAATTATACGGAATCCCAAGAATAAATAATCAATATTATTCCAAAGAAAAGTGTATAATCAAAGCTTCGTAATATGTGGGGGATTACAATGCTTATCTAGGGAATAGAAACCCTAATAAAATAACATAATGGACTAAGGCCCATAAACAATTGGGCTTTATTATAAATAAAATACTTAATTAATATACTCCTAGCCCCACATATAAAACATATAGATAAATACATTATTTATCTTTACACTAAATGAATATAAACTAATTGATAACATATATATTAATTCTTTATTCTCGTTCCTCATCACATAATCTGCAAAAACAAAGTATAGGGTCCGTTTGGGGTTTCTTAAAAAATGTAACTTATTAATTAAAGTTGAAAAGTGTCGTATAAGTGATATGAACATGGTAACTTATAAGTTATTTAGCTGTTTGGATAATTTTAATTATAAGTTGTTAAGTGTTTGGTAAACCATAATTATAAGTTATAATTTTTCTAAAAAAAATTAAAATTTTAATATAATAATTGAATACATAAATAGAAAATTTGAAATGACAAAATTTAAAACATAAAATCTTGAAATACAAATTACTAAAAACAAAAAGGTAAAGTAAAAAAAAACAATATTTACAAAATTATATTATACATAAAAAGGTAAAGTATATAATAATTATGTTGGGTAGAAAGAACATATGAATTTTGTGAAATGAACGAACCAGTCTACGGGCCCATTTGGCTTATCTTAGGACCCGTAGATCTTAAAATAAATAACTTATAACTTAAAGTTGAGAAGTGTCGTATAAGTGATAAGTAAATTATATTCTATAAGTTACTTGGGTGTTTGGATAAGTTTATTATTAATTTGGTGATATGTTTGATAAATTATAATAATTAAGTTAAACTATATAATTTTAGAAAAATTAAATTTTTATACATATATTAAAATTAAAAAGACCGAAATTTAAAAACAAAAATATAATAATACAAATTGTTAAAAGCAAAACTAGACAAAAATTATTCTAATACATGAACTTCAATTAAATAGACAAAATTTAAAAATGGGAATATCTAAATTACATATCACTAAAAGCAAAAATGTCAAAAATAAAAAAGTTGAACAATAAAAAAGTTTACTACTAAAAATAATGAACTAGAAAATTTTTAAAGATATCCAATACTAGAGCAGTCAGATTCGTAAATTACAAACCAAGTTTAGAATCAATAGTGATATCTGAAAGCTGATTGTTATGAAGGACTAACATTTAATTTTTCATATATAAGCAGTGTATATTCACTTTCGCTTATTTTGCCAAAGAGAGTGCAAAAACTGAAACGTGATTTTTGTCCTCTAAAATGCACTTATTGTGAAAGCCAAACAGGCACTATGTTGTCTGGTTTTTTGTTTGCTTCTTTTACAGTTATAGTATAATCTTTAGTTAGACTTGTAGATTCTTATTATAAGAATGTTGATAACTTAAATATGTGGGCAAGACCACCAAGTTATTTGGAAGACCTGCTTGTGTAGTAGTAGAGTGGAGTCTCTCTCAACCATATCTTATCTGGATTCTATATGCATATACCCAAAACTAATTTAAGGGCAAGCTAGTTAGTGACATCCAATCTGGCGATCCTTGATTACAATGTTTGTTATAAAAATGTTCAGTTGTTAGAAGAATGTGAATAATTAGATGAATGTGGATAGATATGTATAGTGTTATATCACGCTATCTAATTCCAAATATATGCAGGTTATAGTATTTTATTTAGATTTTTTTTTTTTTGCCTTTCCCGTCGCTAAAAAATGTGCATATCTGTGTATGTATTTTTTAGAAATTGAATTTCTTGCGTTGGTTATATAGGCTATTATGATGAAAGAAATCAAACATATTATCTCCAAATTAGTTTAGGACTTTATGTGTCAACCAGTGGAAGAGGTAGTTTGTCTTTATGGTAGAGCATTTCCTCCCAAAACCGGCCAAAACGAATTTGGGGAAGGGGAACACAATTTGACCGAACCTATTTGCCTTTTGCCTGTTGCCTGGTTGATATGGTCCTGTTTCAGTCCAAATCAAATGCAACACTGCAAAAGCCGGGTTTGGTTTTACCAATTATACTGACCAGAAAACTGAAACACCTAATCTAGTATATCTATATAATATTATTATTATGTCATAAGAGCACTATTTAATGCCCGTGTATATAGTTTATTGTATTTACTGACAAGAAAAATGAACCACCTAAATAAATATATCTTCATGTAATATTTTATACATTGTTATTTTTATATCAGTATTTGTTATTGTTTCAGATATTTTGCCTTCATATAATTCTATTGTATGTGTTATGTCATATTATTCTAATCCCATGTGTATAGTTTATTGTATTTTATTTTAGATATTTTGCCTTTATTGATTTCCTGTTAGTATGGAATTGAGTGTTTGACTGGATATCTTTTGTGAAATTGAACTTGCATTGGTTTTTTTCTTTCATTGGCTTACGGGTATCATGCATGGGTGGGAATCCAAATACTGATATCGATCTTATAACATTTTATAAGGTAGGGGTGCAAAGGGGCCTAATTTTTAATTGAATCCCCTTTGCATCTTGCTAAGGAGAGTCGCCTCTTAATCTATGGTGACATTGAACACCAACGTCCTCACCAGATGCTTTTTCCGACATCTCCAATGGCTTTCTGTTGAAATCTTCCTCTACTGTATACATGTGTCTGCACGATTGTGTATCAGACTATCAGTCATATATAAATATTAATAAAGTTATTTTACTTATTACTAGAAAAATAATTGAACATAATGCATAGTTTTTTTATAATTAGTATCTAAATTATATATTGTTTATATTTAACACAATAAATAAATGTGATTGTAGACTTGTAGTACTTTTATTTTGTTTGGTTTTTGTAACTACTTGGATCGGTTTCATAATATGGACTCAGCTTCACCTTACAAATCGGCTAAACTGACCATGCTTGCTGATAGGGCCCTGCAATGACATCCAAGTCAGTCAGTGTCCAATTTCTTTGCATGATATGGTTGGGTCCTGATTCCTGTATTTACCTCCTGTACTAATCTACTGGGTTTCCCTGCTTTTATGTTGGAAGCTGAAGCTGATACATGTCAGACTTCAGATGTTTTTGTGATATTTTTCTGTTGCCTTGCCATATGCCATTTTTAATTTGTGTGTCTGCATGTGCAATATTATTGATTAGTTATAGTTCTTTCACGCCTTAGTTTATCGTGACTCTACATCGTGATTTATTTATTTATTTATTTATTTTTTTGCTTACTTTTCCAGTTGCTATAATATATGTCACATAATTCTAATGATGTGCTAACTCTGTCAAAAATATTCTTGTGCATATAACGTTGTCCACCTTTTCCTTGTTTCAGGGTCCCCTCGAAGTTGCAACAACTAGGATACCTCTGAGATATGATGACAACTGTTTTTGTTACAAAGGGTCCATCATAATGTGTGCAGGTTATGTGCTCTAGACTTGTTTTTTTCTTTTGCTGAAGACTGTGTATTTGTAGTGTCATTTTTGTATGTGGTTCATATAAGATGAGATCATTGGATCTTAAGATGTACCTGTACAAATTATTTGCACTATCATTATGTCTTTTCAATTTTATTTTTTAATTTTCCCATTCTTAGTCGGGAACGAATCGTGCAGACTCGATCTACTGCTATTTGATTTACCTGTGTTACTGTCATTCCGTTACTTATTTCTCATGGGTGGAATCCTAACACTTTAGAATTTGAATTTAATTGCTTACTAGCTTTGTAGGAGGTACATGGTGAAAGGTAAATAAGAAACCTGCAAATATAGGAAGAAACAAATCTAATTAAGCTAAACGAATGGATATCCATGAAAAGAATGCTATGTTGGACCAATAAACCTGTAGGTTAAATTGGTTATGGCCTCTTTGCAGTAACCAAAACCCACCAAATCATGAGACTTGCCCTTTTGCAAATCGCTATAAGAATCCCTAGATCTTTGTCAGTTCTGTACTCTATGTTCTCTGCTTAGATAGATATGCAGGATCCTGTGGCAGACTTAATATTGGAGTCTCCATATGTAATACTTAATTGTAATAGGATGTAAAGTTCAATTATTGACGTGTTAGAATTCCATATTTAATCATGAGATCTTGAGACGTTCATTTACAATTTTTTTGCACTGTGCTTATATTTCTTCAAATTATTTATGCCTTGCGTAATCAGGAAGATGTATTAAGTTAATGCTTATTTAATATGCAAATTAGTTGGAGTCTATATACTTCCTTTAGATTTACTTATGTTGGCGTCCTTCCAAAAATTTGGTTGGAAGTGACCTTTCAGACTTTAGAAGTTGAATTTCATTGCTTACTAGTATTGTATGGTACATGGTAAAAGTTTAATCAACATAGATGGAATAAAATGCGTTGCAGCTGAACTTGTGTACATTCATGAAGAAAAACAGCTGTGTTAGATCCATAAAACCTGTAGCTGAAATCGATATTCGTCCTCACTATTGTATTTGTAACCCATACTAAATCCTGAGTCCCGGCTAAACCCTCTTCTAAACGCTTCAAAGAATACATAGATCTTGTGAGTTCTTTACATTTTATATGTCATGCTTGGTATTAGACACCCAAGATCCTAAATGCACATAAAGAGGCACACACAGAACACATGCCAGAAATGGATATTTTCTCTAAATTTTTGATGCAAGTACTTGATATTTTATTTGTACGATAGAAAATTGATATTTATTTATATTTTTTTTAGCAGGCTGCAAATGCTACAAGAACGGAGGCGTAAGCTGGCACATGATGTTTCTGATCTGCTTTAACTTGGTGTCAAGTTATCACTTAAATCCTCTATAAGGCTTTTGTACCATTTAAGCCTATGAACTAATGAATTTATTAAAATTTATATATTACGTGGTAAGCTATAGTCGGTGTTTTACGAAGTATAACAGGGTGTACCACGAATATTTAAAAACCAGGGGACCTGCACCCAGAAAAGGGTGGGATATAGGTTGATTTACAATGTTGCATACATCCCACTTTATAAGATGCTTGTTTGTACAAAAGCCTCACTGAGGAGTTATTTACTCCTTTGGTGTGTGAGAAAAGAATATGAAATATTGAAAAATAAAACGAATGTTGAAAAAATTGAAGTTTGAATTTTTTAGAAGAAACTGTAAGGAACTACCTGACCAATTAATGATACTGCAGAAATTTGGTAGGATATATATTTTAATTTACAAAATATTACATTAACGTAACAATGATTATTTTTAATCGTAATATCTCTAGATCTAGATGGAGTACATCTATATGTTAACAAATATTATTTTTAAAGATTTAAATCGAGAAAAGATGTTAGCCATCTGTTGCTTAGAATATATAATTGAGTATTTATAAGATTTATCGTAGTTGACTGAGATTTTGGGGTTGTATGTAATCTGGATTTTAAATACGCTAACAAATTAGTAATAACTAGCTTAAAACCCGTGCGATGCATGGACTCTATTAAAAATTTTATTTTTATTATTGTTATATATAACTATAATATAAGTGATTAAATATTAAAATTAATTATTATTTAGTTATTATTTTATTTCGAATGTTCTGATTTTTGATAATGTAAATAGTATAAAATAATACGTGGTTAATAAAATTTAAATCATATACCTCTTTTTATATCTTTAGAAATAATAATATAAATGTTAAATCTAATATGTTGTTGGCGGGAACTGAAACCTTTGCTTGTTAACATTTTTAGTACTTTGATTTGTTAACATTTTTAGTACTTTGATCTGACGGTCGTAATCATTTGATTTAAAAGATATAACGGTTGTGGTGAGGGATAACCAAAAACCAAGGTTAATCAAATTACAAATTATACCCCATTTAGCTAGTATAGTATAAATGTATGAATTTTAAAAGGTGTGATTCAAAATCTCATATAGTTCGATATTATATCCTATATATGGTATGATTATGCGGTTTGGTGGTTAGGTTAATAATGACATTTCACCAATGTTAAATGTTAAATATGATATTTTATAATTAAATTAAATTAAATACACTACGTCTCAAGTCCAGTACACCAACCAAACAGAAACACTTAAGATTAGAAAGAAATTTTCATAATAAAGATTATTCAAATTATTTTTAATATTTTCAACAAATATTAGATATAGAAATATAAATAATTAATTAACTAAGTTGAAATTTGACAATATATCAATATTTTATTATAATTAAAATATAACAAAAAGAAGCACTCAAGATAATAATTAAAAAGAAGTTTATATTCATATAAATAAAAATATATAATATGAAAACAAATATAACTTGAACAAATAAAATTTTATTTATATTGAAAACTTATATGCGTGTATTTGTATTTATTATTGAAATAACATATCAATTTTAGTTATATTAAAAAGTTAATAAATTAAATTATGTCTTAAATAGTAATTATAGAAACTTAAAAATATAGATTAACTATAAAAAAAGAATCTTAAGCACCAAACTACTACTAACATATTTGATTATAATTTAGATCTTTTAAAAAAAAGTTTTCAATTGAAAATTTTATAATATTAGAACAATATCTATTATTCAAAATGTTCAAATTAACTTGAAAATGTAATAATAAACAAAAAAATTACATCAACAAATGTAACAATTCAAAATATAAATAAAAGCAAATATAATTATAAAAGCACAAAATAAAATAAAATAATAAATAATAATGATAATAATAATGCTAAATACTTATTATCATTATTATAAATTTATTAAAATTAAGAAAAATTAAAATTATTAAAATGTAAAATTAGGTAATTATAATAATATTAACAATTCATAAAGTATCCCGTGCAATGCACGGGTTTAAAGCTAGTATTTTTAAAAGGTATAACAAATATTAAAATATTCTTCATAATTTATTATTGAAAAAAAATTAAAAAAAATTGTAAATTTTATAAATGCCATCAAGTTATTTAAAATCTTGAATGGGGATTAAATTACTTCAGATTTTAATAAATAAATTGTTTAAAATCCAACTAAATACATCGGATTTTTGAAACGGTAGCTGAATACAATATCTATAAAAATACTTGTTATATTGTTATTTTTACTTTCCTTCCAATACATATTTTTTATTTTGCTATACATTTATCTACAAAACTTTTCCTACATTCCTCTTTTCCCCCAAAAAAAATATATTCAAATTCAAATACATATAATCTCACTTTAACGATAATAAATTAATAACTTTATTCTCTTTCTAGTTTCATCTCTAGCCACCTACTAATACTTGAAAATTCAAAGTATCAAAAAGCTGTATAACTCAAAACTCAAAATATTTCATTAACCGCCCAACTTAAAAACCCAAAATTATTTCACCAAATTTCAGTTTCCCGCGAAATTCAAATCCAAAACTTCTCAATTTCAAACCTCATTTTTATTTCCCGGGTAATTTCCCACCTTAAAAATCCCTCTTTTAAGCACTCAATCACCACCATTTTCATTCAATCAAGCCCTGAAAACTGTTCACATTTCATCAAATCTCATCAGAAATGGAAAACAACTTCAAAGATTTGCCTCCCCTGAAGAGATTCAGGCTCATTCAACAACAACAAGAGCTTGAACTCAAGTCTCTCCCCGCGAAAAAACGCAAACATTTTAGTACTAATTCACCTCCACCGTCACCACCCCCTACTTATTCTCTCCCTGCTAAGAAAAGGGTTTCTGCATTTCGCCCTTTTGACCTGAATCTTGAGTACCCTTTTTCGGAAAACGACGAATTAGGCCAAATCAAGAAACCCCTTGAAAAAATTCAAGAAAATCAAGAAAATCAAGAAAATGTTAGTATTGATGATGATGGGATTGTTTGTGCTGTTTGTTTAAGCACAGATGCTGATCCATTAGACCCTATCGTGTTTTGCGATGGTTGTGATTTAATGGTGCACACTACTTGTTATGGTAGTCCATTAACTAATGGTGTCCCAGAAGGTGATTGGTTCTGTTCAAAGTGCCTAATTACCAAAAAAGACAACACGAAAGCTGTTTCGTGTTGTCTTTGTCCTGAAACTAATGGCGCGATGAAACGCACTGTGGATAAAAATTGGGCTCACATTGTGTGTGCTTTGTTTGTTCCTGAGGTGTTTTTTAAGGACTCTGAGGGGCGTGAAGGGATTGATTGTTCTGAGGTTCCTTCGAGAAGGTTTCGTAAGAAATGTTATGTTTGTGAGTCGGTGAAAGGGTGTGTTATTGAGTGTTCTGAGCCTAAGTGTCCTTTGGCTTTTCATGTTACTTGTGGATTGAAAAATGAGCTTTGTATTGAGTACAAAGAAGGGAAGAGTAAGGGGGCTATTGTCGCGGGTTTTTGTGAAACTCATACTAATTTGTGGTCTAAGGTAATCTGTTACAGAATTTTTTTTGTGTAAGATTTACGCGATAATTTGAATTATTATGTGATTTTGGATTTTGTTTTGTTTGCAGCAACAGCTATCTGGGAAGTTCAAGATTGTTGCAAGAGATGAGCCTAAGAGGAACTAGAAGTGGTCTTAGAGATCTTAAGTTTCTTATGTTGGATTCTAGGATTATACCTGTTAGATTTTACATCAAGAGAGTTATAGAGTTGTTAGTTTTGCGGTTCCTTTTTATTTTGTTTTGTAATGAGTAAAGCTGGATTTGGAGTTTGGTCTTTTCAATCATAATCACTTTTAGTAACTGCTAATATAAATGAGTTTATGATAATTCTTGTATGATTCACACACGAATACAAATGGTATTTACATATCTAGAAAGGTAGTTGCAGTTTTGATGAAATAATGGTGCTCTTTTGTATTGTGACATTCCAACTCGATTAATGATAATGGTAAAGAGATTTCTAAACAAAAATATATTAGAATCTTGTTTCCATGCCGGTTAACCGGCTTGAATTTCAATTGTCCCTAAATTTTGCATCAGCAAGGTCTTAATGAGTTACAAATGGAGAGATGAATATTGATGCCTGATAAGCAATATGGCTGTTAATCGAAGATCCAAGACAAAAGATCCGTCCTATTAATATTGACCACTATTCTAAATCTCAATCAATAAAAACTTAACTAACTTAACATATTTGGAAAAACTTAACATATTTAAGTCTTTATTTGCTTTAATAAGGAAATGTGGTTAATACAAACGTAAAAGGAAATGAAATGTGGTCAATATAAATGGGACGGAGGGAGTACTAATTTTCTTCCCATAAAAATTAGGCCCAATACATATCTGTGAAGCCCGGTAACTACGATGAAGAATCTGCAAGGTTGGGCTTTGAGCAGGAGTCCACACTCCACGTTTAACTTTATATTGATGGTTGTTGTTGGACAATAATAATAAGAGCTTTTTTAAAAAATAGATTTTTTTAATTTCTTTTTGTAAAATTATGTTTTTTTTTAAAGTTTTTATTTGAAAAAATACGATTTTTCAAATCTTTTTGTAAAATATGGTTTGTAACCCCATGCAATCTCAAATGTAACCAAAAAAAAATTTAGTTATTTTTCAAAAAACATAAATGAAGTTGCATGGTTGCAAACCGTATTTTCGCAAAAAATTTCAAAAAATAGTAAAATAGCAAAAAAACTTAAAGAAAAAATAGTACTTTTGGTAATTCCTCTAATAACAGTTAACAAGTCCCATCACAAGAGTTGTTTTTGAATATCTTGTAATGCAATATTCTGGTCAATGCTTTACTAAACTAATGATATTTTGGATCTTTAAAAAAATTTGGGGATAAAGTAAAATTGGTGAAATTTGGATTGTACAAAAAAGTTTAGATGTTAAATATTTTTTACTGCACTCGCTTATATATATTCAAACTAACGCATTACAGATTCATAACAGTTTAAATTTTTTCAAGAGATTTCATTTAGTATATGACAGTGAAATACATATTCGAGATGCATTTGAAATTTGAATATAGTTGATACTCTCTCCGTCCAAGTGATTTCTTATCATTTGGATTGGGCACGGAGACCAAGAAATAAGAGTAAAGTATTAGAAAGTGTAAGAAAAATGGGTAAAGTGGTGGGACCTATTAATATTTAAGTAATTGATTAGAAAAATAGTGAAAGTTAGTGGGAAGAAGTGAGTCCATTAAAGTTTTTAAATTATTAAAACTTTACTATTTTAAGAAAGTTTTGAAATGTAAAGAATTGCATGGGACATCCCAAAATAGAAAATGATAAGAATTGAAATGGACAGAGGGAGTATTTGATTACACACAAATATTACTGTTAGCTCTAATATTTTATATGTTACGTACCCATTTGCATCATCTTAAATTTAAATTCATACGTTATATTTTGTTTATGAAAAATTATTGTTGTTACCTGATATTATAGAAGAAAATCTACATTTGTGAGTATGGTGGGAATTTGATAAAGTATAAAAATATGGTAATTCATAGAGCAGTGCTACATACCCTAAAAACGTTCTCAAAAATATTTTTGAATGATACATGGCGTGTTTTTATTCGCGGGTCTCATATGAATGCTCGATGAGTCCATATCATTTATGAAAAAATAATCAATTACATATTGACAACTCAATATTCGGAAATGATTTTAGGAACCGTTTTGGGAACTCTAGCATTTCTTTGATTCATATGTTATGCATTCATTTTAATTCTAGTTGGAATTAATACGTTACGTTATATATGCAAGAACCTTGTGAAAACACCCCATAACAAAATCCTTGAAAAAATCAAGAAAAACAAGCAATGCAAATTAGCTAGCTGGTTGGGAACTTGGGATGTGAATGAAAAAGTGAAAATCAAGTGAAAAATATAAATGGACCCCCTGGACATATTTGCACACCCTACGCACTAATACACAAATACATGGTCATTGTACAAAGAAATTAAACAGGTAGGACCTAAAATATCAAAATAGAAATCTTAGCACAGCCTTTTTCATGACACCGGTTGCATGCCTCTGATAAATCTGATATTTGCATTATTGTGATGAATAAAAGGCCCATTTATAATTATAGACTTATCAGAGCAAGTCCAATGCAATGTTATAAGTGGTGCCATTTCTATAATTTGAAACCAAATGTTAAAAAGTTCAATTTCAAAGGGGTTCTATACTTGGATGCAAATATGCATAAATGCATACTTGGTTTTAAATTTGAAACTAGGAATGCATTTATGCATCCATGCCACATCATCAAGTAACCATAAATGGTATGCATAGTGGTGAACTTTAAATAGAATTTAGGAGAGAGAGATAAAAATTATTCAAATTTGAAATTATTTGGATGCAAAATGCAACTAGCATTGGAGTTGAAGTTCTATTTTAGCAACAAAAAACACTTTTTGGTGTCAAATTATAGCAATAG
>PHNY01246303.1:36456-48098 GCA_003724115.2 Anethum foeniculum
TGTTTTGTGCGGGTTCTGACTTACTATTGTTATAATGTATTCCATTCGTTCCATAATACTGGTTTCTTTTCAATTTTTTAGGCTTATTAATAAAGCATTAATTAAATGATAAATTTTCACTTATACTCATTATAAATGCATGAATGTAGACTATTATTCAACTCTCATTAATTGTACTCCCTCCGTCCCGTTTATATTGACCACATTTCCTTTTTCGTCTGTCCCACATTTTCTTATTAAAGCTAAAAACATGTCAAATATGTTAAATTTTTCTAAATATGTTAACAGTTGAGGTTAAATTTGGTAACTTTTAACTGATTGTTAAATACATGTTTTTTGATTGATGGCCAATATTAGTGGTACGGAGGGAGTAATACAATTTTCAAGAAGGGTAATTTGGGGAAAATATCAATAAATTTGCATTGGAAATTAAAAGTGAACATGTATTGGGGGAAAAAAAAATATCTCAAAAGAAACCAGTATTATGGGACGGAGGGAATATAACAATATTTATAAAATTAAAATTTGTGATATAAATTTATGAATTTTATTTATCCGATATGGTATGTGAGTATGTTTGTACCGTCTTTTATTTCATAAATTAATCGGATTAAATGTATTTTCAATAATCGTCAAATCTTTAACTGTTGCACGAAAACTATTATAGGATCTGCACTGAAACCCCGAAAACACAAGAATATTTTACTTATAATTATTTGATTTTTATCAATTTTAACTGATTACCCCCAATTTTTGATTGTTTCGATCGATTACGTATTGATTGATTTTTGAAAAATCACTATTTCACGTCATTTTTGCTAAATTCACTAATTATCGTCTGCCCACTAATTATTTGATCAATTAATTAGTTAATTGAATTGATCGATTTTCAAAACACCGACTATATCACGAGATAATATCACATATATTTATTTAATCGAGACGGGAGGGAACTATCCGTTCATTAGTTTATTTTTGTAAATTTATTAAATCGAAACGGGAGGGAACTATCCGTTCACTAATTTATTTTTGGAAATTTATTTAATCGGGATAGGATGGAACTATCTATCCACTAATTTATTGTTGTAAATTTCTATTTTTATAATTACATTGATTAATTGATACGGAATATTGTTTTATTAGCCATTTGCGCATGTCAGGTACAGATTTTTGTTCAACACAAAAGGACACATGAAATGAGAACATGCATAGATCATAATTACGACGATAATACAACTGCTAATGTACTTGCAGAACCAGAGTCAATGTTGTAATTAATTAATAATTCCTCGCGGTACCATATTGACAGTTTGTGTTTTGGAATCTTGGTGCCCACTGCCCAGCTCGGTCGATTCTTTACACACAGCGGAACGTTTTAAATTACATGTCTCATTTAACTTTTACGCGTATTTTAAGGTGCATTGACTGCATAGTTTTTTGTATTATTTTTAAAATTTTCTTTTTGTCAATACTCCCTCTGTTTTTTAATAATTGACGCTTTGACTTTTAGCACACTTTGACCGAATAGCTAAAATTATTATTTTTTAAATTTTTTTTTAATTAAAATTTTGATTGTATTTTTTAATTCAGAAAAATAAAATTTTAAAAAAAATAATTTTAGCTATCCGGTCAAAGCACCTAAAGATGTGTGTCAAAAATCAAAGCGTCAATTATAAAAAAAACAGAGGGAGTAAAAGTTTAAGATTCAAAATTTTATTTACAAAAAGAAAATTTTAAAAATAACAGATATAGTTATGCAGTCAATACACCTTAAAATACGCGTAAAAGTCAAATGGGACATTTAATTTGAAACGGAGGGAGTACTGTACATTGAATTTTGACCAGAAGAGTCAACCCATTTGTTTGTACTGAGTTGTAACTTGTAACTCGCCGACAGTTTGCATTTTACTACCTATGGATGAAAGTGAAACATGGTCTTACTCAAAATTTCAAATTCGGAAATCTGATTAACTCAGTTACGTCTTCAAAATTTCAATAATTGATCAATTTTTTGAGTACTCGTTTTCAGCATTTGAGAATTTATTTAAATTCGAATTAGTTTATCTCTGATTTTCGAGTATTTATCCGAATATTCGTCCAAGTTGTCCGATTTTTAAAACATTGGTATTACTACTTTATTATTACTTGAGTTCATTGTATTTGTGTTGATAGAAATTATGCATTTCTAAACGTTCAGAATTCTTTTTTATGTTTATAGAAAAAAAATATGAAAAGATCAAATTACTCTCATATTAATTTTTCAGGGTTAATGATTATGCATTTACGTACGGTTTTGTCTTTCCACCTCTTTTAATCCCGAATTAGAAAAGAAAAACTATGAATTTGGAAATTGCCAATTGTTAATCCGAAAGCTAGTTTTTTTGAAATAAACTAGGATCGTAAATCAACCAAGTTGGTCATTAAATTCCACTCAACTTGTTAAATCGATTCAATTAGAACTCGAACTAGAATTCGAAAATAAAATATGTATAACATATTTATCGAGTCGATCCGTGGTTCACGAGTATTTGAGTTGAACTAATTAACTTATGTTTCATTTTCACAATTATTTTTTATCACGTTTATTATTCATAAAAGGCAATCGATTTTTGTGAAATTTTAGAATCAAAATTTTGTAAGTATGTCATAATTCGATGGATCATAACACTCGGTTATAGTTTCAATTTCAAAGTCCAAGAATGAATAGACTGAGCCGATTGCGGTTGTCGAAAGAGAAAAACCTGATCCGTAAAAAATATTAGCGGAAAGTAAATTTTTTTTTTTTAATTTAAATCTTAAAATATAAATACGATGTCCTGATACAGTGTGTTAGATAAACTATCATATCACGCGGTTGAAACATGACCTTTCTTCAAAGTACTAAAATCATAGAATTACCCAAAAATTATTTGAAATTCAAACATTTTTTAGAGTACATGCATGCTCTATTATCCAAAAAAATACTAAAAATTAACACTATAATTTATCATAGCACAAAGTTTGACAAAAAAGGTGTTAATGCATGCTCTGTTATCCAAAAGTAGTTTGAAAAAGTAGAAAACGACATTAAAGCTTGGGGTGGTTTTCAAAGCATTTCATAATTTTTTACTATGGTATTGTGTGTGTGTATAACGTTCAAACTTGTTATCTTGTCTATTTCTTCTCAGATTTTCTACCAACAGTCATATCACATAACCCTATTTTACCCACCTTTAATTTAAACACCTCTGTCTGTCTATTAGTTGTATTGTATTATTCTATATATATGTATAATGTATGTATGCAAGTACTGCCACCCCATACAGCCTTAAGACAGAACTGCATCAGCATTTCTTCTTAATCTTGATGAAGTTGGTTTAAGTCATTATGCTATCTCCTACAAGTTTAAGGTAAGATCTGTGTTCTTGTCTGAACAAATGTTTGGTTCTTGATTGTTTTTTGATATGTGTGTTTATGTTTTGGTGAGTTTAGTCTCTTGTTTTGAGTTAAAGAATCTTGACAATTTGATTTTAGGGTCTGGTGAATCTTGCATAGACTAGGTTTTCAACATTGCTAGTTTTGTGCTGAAATGTGAAGTATCTCTGTGTATATTTATGTTTTTGCAGAAGTAAAAAATTGAATGTTTTTCTAGAATGAGAAATTTTAAGAAATAAATATCTTAAATGATGAATCTTTCAGAATTTCACTGTGGGAGTAGTTTTGCTTTATTTGTTTAATCAATGTTTCGAAAAAGGTCTGCGTACATGTTACATTCCGCCTGTCTCTAAACTTAAGTATGTCTATTGTTCTGGTATGTTTACAGTTTTCCCCATGTAAGCATACATCTTTGTTTTAGAGAGTACATTTTGTGAGTTTGAATTATGAAAGAGTATTGAATACTTTGATAGAGATAATACCCTTTTGCTGTATATGAGATCCAGTGAACATATATGGTTGTAATGAATGGGGCTGCACATCCTTTTAAATGAGTCCTGGAGACTGGAGAGGAGGGCAAAGAGTACTTTTTACACTGTTTGAGAAAGCATGCACATCAAGATCAATAAATTAATTAGCTTTTCAATGCTTTTGTTCTTGTTTTAAGGGATTCTCTAGAGAATCCTCTGACAAGATAGTTCTATTACCACTAAACCTGACTTAATAAACTTTACTTTTACTTGAGTAATTGTCCTGTTTACTTTTTAAAATTATAATTTTTTTGGGATGAAATGAATAGATTTAAGCATCTCTGCCTAAGTTTCTTGGTTCCCCAAAGCACAGCCTTCTATAAGTTTTATTGACTTTCGTTTGCCCATGGCCAGTTTCTTTGATGTATGGTTGAAATTCGGAATATTTGAAATGTAGCAGCATATGTTACTTATCTCAGGGGGAGCCTAAAAAGTTAAATGTCTTAAAATATGTGGGATCATGATGTGTTAGGACTAATTTTCCGCATAATAGGTTTGAAAAGTCGAAATTTTTAAGTTTGTAAGATTAGTTGCTGTTGTGTTTTATTTCACTTGCAAAGTCACTATCTTGAGATGTTAGTGCCCTGAACCTGCAGATTATGAGAAGCATTGCATCACTCTGCAACCTAATCAAGTTCAATTTTTTATTGAACACCGATTTAATGAATAGAATTAGGGAAATGGTTAGGTCAAACCCTTTTGGCTGTGTTCCTGCTTTATTTATATATGTAAAGAATTAAAAGAATTCACAAATGGTGCTTAGCACGTAGTGAGAAATTATGCTATGTAAATTTGTGTGCTAACATTCTATACAAGGTCTCAGAGAACTCCAATATATATAGCTCTTTGAAGTCAAATGTTGGCAGCACCGATTTTGCCAAACTAGACGACAGAATTTCGCTTCTAACAACTTTTTTCTTGTTTTTTGCAGATATTGAAGATTTTGAGCTTCTGAGATTTTGATTTTTTTTTTACATTCTATACAAGCTAATTGCATCCAAGAGAACAATGTCAAGATTAAGGTTAGAGATCTCTCTCTTATTAAATGAATACATTTCCTTTACCAGGATGGCCAGAGGCCAAGATGTGATGTATTTGTCCTTGTACTTCAATCTCATTCTTCCCAAACCACACATATCATGACGCTTTGACCAATTTGAGAAGAGTAGACCAATGTTATTTGACATATAAAAATATCACTAATTGACCTTTTTAACTATGTTCAGCATTGGCTAAGTTCTGTCATCAAGAAGATGCATGTTTTTTTGTTGATTCTAGCAATACTGACACAAATGTTGTCTCATCGGATCTGGCTGCATAATGACGGTGTATTTGTTGCAAATCTGATATCTTTGTGCATTGCAGGGCTTCAGAAGTTCCTCAAAAGAGTCCAAAGCTGGCGACTGATCGCAAAGTTCCATCTCATCAAGTGAAGGCATCATCTTTATCCTCTGATGGGAGCCCTAGGCTTAAGGATCGTCGGTCCCCAAGAGGTTCTCAGTCTGATCCTGTGCCTGTAAATCAAAAGAAACTGGGTACTCGCATTGCAGGTTTGGAAACTCAACTGGAGCAAGCACAAGAGGAGCTGAAGATGCTCAAAGATCAATTAGCCTCAGCTGAGGCTGCAAAGAAAGAAGCTCAACAACAACTCGAGAGTAAAACCACGAAACCGAAAACAGAAGTACGACAAGAACATGAAAAGAAGACTACCAAGCCAAAGAGAGAAGCTCAACAAAAACCGCAGAAAAAGTCTGGAAAGGTAATCAGTCCAGAGTCTGACAAAGTCCTAAAAGAATATTCTCATCCTAGTGGAATCCAAGCATCTAAAAAAACAGAACGTCCTGTACATGAAGATGTTGACAATGATCAATTGGAAACTGATGTATTCGAAGTTGAAGTTGAAAAAGCAACTGTTGAAGCTAAACCTGAATTTAGCCAACCAACTGAAGAGGATGAGCTGAACCGCAAGTTTGTTTGTTTGACAACAGACTCACCGCCTCTTGGACCAGAGAATCCAAGAATGAATGAATTGGCTGTGAGGAATGAAGAGATAATTTTACTGAAAGCCAATTTGGAACTGAAGGAGAAAGAACTAGAGGTTTTCTCCCAAAGCCACGAGAACTTGAAAGTAAAGCTCAACGATGCTACTACAGAGGTATTGTCAGCTCGTGCAAAGGAAGATGAAATGACGTTGAGGTTGAAAGAACTTGCAGAAGCACTAGAAACAAGTAAAGGCACCGTAGAGAAGTTAACTGATAAGCTTGGAGCTGCCGAAGGAGCAAAAGAAACACTGGAAACAGAAATGAAGAAGCTTAAAGTGCAAACGGAGCAGTGGAGGAAGGCAGCTGATGCTGCTGCAGCAGTCTTAGCAGGAGACGATGAAATGAATGGCAGAAGAATATCCCAGAGGTGTGGATCAATGGATACACACTACTACGAGCCAACAGTGGGTGGATACGCTGGTTTTGTGGGTTCACCTGGCTTAGGTGGTAATGACTCGGACGATGGTTATGGAAATGGGAAGAGGAAAGGTTCGAGTATTAGAATGTTTGGAGACCTGTGGAAAAAGAAGGGTCAGAAATGATATCGCGACTGAAAATCGACTTTGAAAAGCTCATTCATTGTTATGCTAATAGCTAGAAGTCTCTAGTTCATTGTCCAGGATTTCAGATTATGGACCATTTTGATTGTCTTTGAATTCAGTGGAAATCTGTGTACTATAAGCTGAATGAGTGTTGTCAGTTTGCAATAGAACTTTGGCCTCCTGCTAGAGGCTTTGTGTTGAGCTCTCCTCGTGTTAATAATTCTAATGATTTTCCTTAGCTAGAGGCTGTGTTAATAATTCTAATGATTTTCCTTGGCTAGAGGCTGTGTTTGCAATACTTTTTCATGTTGCTACTTGCAAGCCATACGTCTTTTAGTTTGTTAAATGTGTCTGTCAGTGTTAAAAAAAATAAAAAATTCCGTTGCCGGGACTTGAACCCGGGTCTCTCGGGTGAGAGCCGAGTATCCTGACCAACTAGACTACAACGGAAGATGTGAAATATTTTGCCAATTTCACTTTTATCAGTATTTATCAACTTGTTTTTTTTTTTTTTTGAAGTAACTTGTTCTTTTATATTGTTAAATTATACTCTCTCTATTTTTATATTATATGACACCTTTAATTTTTTCACATATTTTAATGAGTCATGGCTGTATAGTTAAATCTATTAATTTTTTTACTTTTCTTGTGGATAAAATAGATAATAAACGTTATAGTTTTAAGAAAAATGTAAAATAAATTTTTAAGCTATTTGATCAAGATATATTGGAATGTGTTTAAAAATCAAAGTATGTTACAATAAAAAAAGACAGGAAGTATTACAGTAAAAATTTTCAGTATGGTATTTGTGTGTTTTACAAAGTATGTCAGGTCATGTTTGCATTTATCAGTGTAATATTCGACTTATGCGAACAAGTGCATTGCTCCCCTTGGGTGAAGGACGAGAAATATAGAAAAAGATTTCATAACTGATAATGTTTGATTTATTCTTTTGATTTGTAAAAATGTTTTTTTCAATGCTCGATACGTATTTTAAGATAAATATAAAATGTGCTTCCGTAATTTATTTTTAAAATTTTCTTCAAAAATTAAATTTTTATGTAAACAAAATTTAAAAAAAAAATGAAGCTATGTTATAAATGAGTATTAAAATACATACCTAACCCCTATCCCCGATCGATACAATTCACAGGAACCGAGAGAGTAAGTATCTTCAGACAGCTCTTTACGTACAATTGGGAGGACAACTTGATTGTTATAAACTTTTGGTCATGACATGTCATGTTAATGACCATGAAGATGAAGGATGGAAGACAATGTAGCCTTTTTAAGGGGTCGTCTGGTTCAGGTTTTGTAGGTATTAGGTATGGGTTTTATTCATTCCAAACTCATACTTGATGTTTGGTTGCAAAATTTATTACATCAATCCCATATCTCAAACTTTCAAAATATGAATTTTTGATATCTTAGTAGTGAGGTGGGTATGAAACATGGGTATCAGGAATCAAGTATATTTTTTATTTTGTACACAATTATATTAAATATTTGACCCAAAATTAAATAAAAACTCAAAAATAAATAAAAATATAATTATATCAATATTTTTCATTAATAAAAATTAATAATTTAAATTTAATATATTCATTCCACCACTCAACCAAACACATGATATCAAGAATGATACCTCAACCCCACCCGATTCCTCATTCCAACCCCAAACCACTCCGCGAACCAAACGACCCCTGAATGGGTGGAGTGCGGGACAAGAATCTCAAATCTTGTACACCCTTTATATAAATAAAATTTTTTTGTACTTATATTTGCGTGATCTTTTTTTCTAATATGATTTAATCTTCAAAAACATGTTTATAAGATACTTACATTAAAAAAATTGTGTCCCGTCGAGTAGATATTTTTGTTCGAAAGAGATCAAAAATTAATTAACAAAATACTCCCTCTGTCCCGTCTATTTCTCAACGTGCACTGTTTGCACGTATTTCGAGGATCCTATAAAGTGTAGTTTTATAATCTTTTTTTTAATTTTTTTTTTCTGAATAAAAATTAAAAAAGAAAAGAATTTTTTTTAAAAAAAATTTATGAAACTATACTTTAAATGAGCCTTAAAAAGCGTGCCAAAAAGTAACGTAAAGAATTCAATGGGACGGAGGGAGTATAATCTGTGAGTTAATGGCACATATCAATAATGAATTTTATAAATCTCTCAAGATTAGATTCTAGCATAGTGGTAGGTTCAATTCCCTGCACCCATTTTTATTTTGTAAAAAAAATTACTTAGTGGCTTTTTTTAAATTTTGCAATAAATAAGGGTAAATTGGGAATTTCACGGGCATTTTCTCGGCACTTTTTGCCCTTGTGTTGTCATTTCATATATAGTAAGATTTCTTGTTCAAAAGAGATCAAAAATTAATTAACAAAATATAATCTGTGAGTTAATGGCACACATCAATAATGAATTTTATAAATATCTCAAGATTGTTTAGCTTGTCACATCTAAGTAAAAGGTCTAGGGTTTAATTCCCTACACCCATTTTTATTTTGTAAAAAAAATTACTAAGTGACATTTTTGAAATTATGCAACAAATAAGGGTAGATTGAGAATTTTACGGGCATTTTCTTGGCACTTTTTGCCTTTGTGTTGCCATTTAATATATAATAAGAGATATTTTTTTGGTTCCTAAATAACAGTGACTTAGATTTTTTACACATAATTTAATGGGTAAACAAATATATCTATACAATTTTTTTTTTCAATTTCTTTTTCTGAATAAAAATAAAGATGCTAAATTTTTATTGATAAATTGAAAAAAAAAAAAATGCTACTATTGTGCAGGAGTCGAAGGACTTTGCGCCCAAACGAATGGGAAAGGTATCCATCTAAGTGGCGTATATGAGCAGTGTTGGTCGTGTGTATCAGCGTTGGTGTTGAATTGTGGTAGAATCAGGTATGCAAACTGGAATTTGATTATGATTTGAGTTTGAATAATCCTATATAATCCTATATAAGTTATTATTTGAAGGAGTTGTATTGGGGTATTATGAATAATACGTGGCTTAGAACATGCACAACTAGTTCTACTAGTTATGAACATGGGTCTCAACAAGTAGTTCTAGACAGTGAGGATCTATTAACATTAATCCTGTTGCATGTT
This sequence comes from Anethum foeniculum, assembly GCA_003724115.2. Lineage (NCBI taxonomy): Eukaryota > Viridiplantae > Streptophyta > Magnoliopsida > Apiales > Apiaceae > Anethum > Anethum foeniculum. The sequence goes on from PHNY01246303.1 coordinate 46,116, forward strand.
CCATATAAAAAACTCAAGTCAATCAAATGTGTGTCCAAAAAATGGCTCAATCTGATCACCAGTCCACACTTCACTAGCAGACTCTGTAATATGCTCCCTCTACGTGCTTGTGCTCTATTTATTCAACGTCCTCCTGTTTTAAATCCTGGCCCTGATGTGGTTTACTACGTTCCTCTAGATGATCCAACCACGCCTTCCCCATTCAAAAACCTCACGTTTGCTAATGCTGACCCTTTTGATCCTCAACGTATTCGTGTTTGGGGTTCGTGTAATGGCCTTTTATTGTGCTCTAGTTGCATCATACCTTTTGGCCATCGAATTAAAACTTATGTATATAACCCCTCTACCGATCAGTTAGCTATCCTTCCTCAACATCCTCCTCCTTGCCATGAGGCTCTTTTTATCAGCTTAGCTTTTGATCCTTCAAACTCACCTCACTACAAAGTTATTTCTTTTGTTAAAACATCTGTACCAGATTCTATTGGTGACCTTTATGTTTACTCCTCTCAAACCGGGACTTGGACCCTGTCTGTACACTCTTTCTATAAGCCTCCGGATATCCACTTGAACTCTGGCGTCTATTGCCATGGATGTATTCATTGGTTAAGTGCTTTCAATTTCGCACCACCACCAACATCCACTTATTCTGATGGTTTGTACTTTAATGTGGATGAGGGTAGGCTAGGAACATTTCCAACACCTCCTATCGACGTCCCTAAAAGAAGGAGTTTTTATTTTGGGGAGTCTGAAGACCATTTGCATTTTGTTGAGGTTTGTCATGATGCCACTTCACTCACCGTGTATGAGATGAAGACTGATTACTCGGAGTGGTTTATCAAGTATTGGATTGATCTTGCTCCAATTTCTAAAGTTTTCCCTGAGATGACCAAACATGATAATGGAAATAATTATGCAGTTTCTGTGCTTTCACTTATTAGAAGAGAAAATTTCCAGGAAGATTCTTTCTTGGTATTGGAGATACCTGGTAAAGCTATACGTTACAATCTTGTGGACGGAAGTTTCAAAGCCATATGGGACTTTGCTGCAGAATTCGGACTAGATCAAGAAAAAGTTCGTATTTGGATTCCTGGAAGGTTCAAAGTTTGGCAGTACATTGAAGCTCTGTCATGCGTATAGATAGTTAGTCGAGGCGCTACAACTTTGTCATGATTGATTTGGTAATGTACTATATATACATGCAACTAGTCACTTTCAAGATTTATGCAAGAGCATATTGTCTTTTCTTAATATTGTTTTGTTTGGTCATTTTTTTCCTATTTGTACCAGCCTAGTGTTATAGGCTGTAGTTTCTTTTTTCTGATTGTCTGTTTCTTAAAATTGTTCTTAATAGAATGTATTCTCTAATGCTTATGTGAATATGTATCTTCTGATGGATGCAATTTGTGCAAGTGAAGAGTATTTCCTGTGACTATATAATGTATTCTATATATAATACTACAACATACCCTTTCATGAATGATTTTATTCCATGTCATCTGCCACATCAAACCGATCAACAGCTGCCACCTAGGATCTATTTGAAACGACGATGTCAGATACGTTTTTGCTGCTATAATATGTATAGATCATCGATGTAAACCTGCTTGATGCTTCTAATTATCAATGATTTTAGCTTGTCCCATGTAAACTCTTAACCTGCAATAAATAATATACACACACATATCATGTTTTCTTAAATATGTTTTTGTGTCAATTCTTAATGATTTGAAAGGCTTTCTGTTAAGCTTAACATTGGATAAGGTCACATTCTTATCAGTTTTGTTAATTTCAATTGTCTGATTATTGATGCCTTTTCCCAGCCTAGTCTTCTCAATGAGAAAGGACACAATTCTACTGTTTAATCAGTTCTTCTTAATTGACATGGCATTTGAGCCTTGTTTATGACTTTTTTTCCCAGTTTCAGTTCTACTTCAAGAGTTTTTTTTTTTTCAAAGTACATTGATCCTGATTTTGTTTTTTTTT
>PHNY01246321.1:8740-22963 GCA_003724115.2 Anethum foeniculum
ACTGCTGGAGTTCGTCAGAAATTTGGATCAGTATTTGGATCAGTTGGTGATCCAAATTTAGATTTTTGGATCACAACTGCCGGAGATTGCCTAAGAATCTCTTGAAGCTTCATTTTATTAATATTTTCTATTTTGTTATTTAAGAACTTGTTTAAAGATTTGATGGATGCTCTTGAAAAATATTAATTTAGTGAATTCTTACTATATAGTATTTGAATTTCATCTTAGCCACCCATCTCCGGAACCAAAAGGTGCTCCAAATCTGTAGTGTGACAATTCCAATTTTTTTGTTTGAATTTGCAATTGCATCTTGGCTCCTAATCTCGGTAACGGAGCAATCTTTTAATTCAAAGTACACCATGTACATGGTTTGCCTACTTAGACAAGTTCTCAGGTGTGTAATAAATTATTATTATTATTATTATTATTATTATTATTATTATTATTATTATTATTATTATTATTATTATTATTATTATTATTATTATTATTATTATTTCGTTGTTAGCTATACAACTCTACCATTATACGTCAGTTTAAATGAGTTTAAAAAATTATAAGAAGAGTTTAATATTATATAACACCCTTCATTTCGAAAACTTAAATATAACTACAATATGTATAAATTACACATTAGTGCTAATATTTTAATATGATCAGCATTATAATTCTAGTAATGTAAATGCATATACACAAAGTACAAGTATGCATCTGTGGATTAAAATATATATATGTATGATTCTCTAGTTGGATATGAATATATATTTATATTATTGAAAGGAATTTGTAATTAAATCGAGTTGGGTTGAGATGACCAGAAATACGGGTGTAATCTAGCCGAGCCGAGCCGAACACTGTCAAGCTCGGCTCGAGCTCGACTAAAAAAGTTCGGGTTCGAGTTCAATCGAGTAATATTAAATATATATATATATATATATATAAAATAAAAAAATTAAAAATAATGAAGGCTTGATAAGGCTCGCGAACCTTACGAGCCGAGTACTTTGAAGCTCGAGCTCGGCTCGGTAAACAATTCGAAAAGCTCGAGCTTGAGCTCGGCTCGATTATTATCGAGCCGAATTCGAATATTTTACGAGCCGAGGTCGAGTAGCTCACGAACAGTTTGACTCGTTTACACCCCTAACCAGAAATGCATATACTCCTTTGGTGCATTTTTAGCTGTCACTTTTTAGTGGTCGAATTGATCAATTTTTGACCAAAAATTAAAAGTTATCCATTTATTATTTCAAAAATATTAAAAATTATATATTAAAATAAATTAAATGTAGTTTGTAATGATATAATTTTGTCAAAACTGGACAATTAAAAAGGGACGGAGGGAATATTATTAGTACGAAACCCATGTTAGTTGGTTTGAACTTTGTTTAAATCAATCAAGTATCGAAATTTATTTTTATCTGTTTCATCGACCGAAAAGAGTATTGGGTTAGTTGCATTTGGTCGGGTTGTCAAAACAGGATTGTTTTCTCACTCTATAAAGTATAAACCGTCCAGCTTCAGTTTTAGGACTCTCTTCTTCGAGCTCCAACTTTCCTTCATTTTACCTTTTTCGACCAGGTTATTCACATAATTTAATTTATTTATTTATAGTTAACTGTTTTATTTGTATTTTATTATTGCTAAATTTTATAATCAACTAATGTGTACAGCTGTTGTACATGCATACCAATAATCATGTCCTAATAAAAGCTCTGAATTTATCTTTTGTATTGCATGTGCCGTGCAAGTGGATGATTTTGCACCTGAATTCCGGCCGATCATTCATTTTTTACACGTCCCCTGTTATGAGATCTGATTACGCACACATATTGGCAGTCGTCCCAGTGCATTGATCTTTCATCTTCCCTACTAGCTTCGTAGTTAGTTGAACAAACAACTATAACCATAATGACAAAGAATCTATACAGACATCACATTTAACCATCAGTCTCTGATTTCATATATGGTCCTGCAATATGTAATACAACTTCAATGGCAAATGCTCCTCTCCAATTAATAAGATAATTTTACGGGAACTAGATCATTGAGCTCCCTGCTTCCGAATTTCGATCTCACTTGAAACATGTAATTTGTTCTTTCGGGTGTGACTTTTGCTTCCAGGAGTGCGAGTGTCATTCGCGTGATACCTGATGATACAGAACTTGCAAATTTTTTTTGAAGGCAGGACTACTTTATAATGTCAGTGACAGGATAGATTACAAAGTTTAGATCATCTCCTAGAGGCTCTTAAATCAAAATATAAGAGGGTGACAAAAATTACTTCAATACCATGGTTAATACCTTTGAGGAAACAGAGGATGGTAATTAGCATAGCTGCCTTGTATTTGATCAAGAAGAAGAAGAGTCTTTGCCACATTAATTCATGTTTAGGTGTGGCGTTCCATCCGATTACTGTATAACAGAATGAATCTTCTACGATTAACCACACTACAAATAGTATTAAGATCTAACTATGTGCGCCTTAGAATTGCTATAGTGATTAAGTGTCACTTGAAAGAGTTGTGGTTTATTTTCTCCAACACAGCATGAACATTCATTCTGAGATTCGATCTTGATTTGAATGTATTCTTCTTCCTAGACGGATTTCCATGGATATCTGTAATGATAATCCAAGTTTCAGCACTTAAAGATAAAAAAGTAACAATTGTACTCTTACACAAATAAAATGACTTCAGGCCTACAACAAACACTTGTTATATATAGCATACCATACTGCGGATACTGCGGTTAGTAAGTGAAACCTCTGAATTCATCATATTACATGTACAACGCTTATTAAGCGCAGATTGAACTATGTTTTGGTTGCACACACAAACACACATTTGTTGATCATTATTTTGCAATTTTATATCAGACTAGGCAGATATAAAAGGCCATAAACTTGGGGACTGGGGAGTTAACAAAAATTACAAAACATCGTCACGCAAGGCAAATGTTTTGCGAATTTGAAAATATCATAGTACAGTACATGGCAGTAGACGTACAAGGACCCAGCTTGGGAATAAATTAACACGGTATTAAATTCTGCCCCGTTTTAGAACTTCGGTAACAGAACATTCTGTTAAAGGTCATTTCTCACTTCTTATAAAATCTGAAATCCCCATGCTCTTGATGACTTAACCTCATTCATCCTATTCAAGAAAATGGAAGGAGTCTTGTGCCAACAAGTCATAATCTTGATATTTGCACTTGCACTTGTTAACTACACGGGGGTTGCTCAAGACTCTAATAGTACAACTCTTGTTCCAGCAATAATATCATTTGGGGACTCTTCTCTTGATGTTGGAAACAATGACTATCTTTCTCGAACCGTTTTCAAATCTAATTATCCACCTTATGGGAGGGATTTTGGAGACCAGAAACCTACTGGAAGGTTCTGCAACGGAAAATTAGTCGGTGATATAACTGGTAATTAAGAGCTCCAATTATTTGTTCACTTGTTATATATGCATGTTGTTTTTCTGATTACTACTCTATGTGCTTGTAAGTACTATAACTAACAACTCTGTATAATTTGAAGCTGATACCCTTGGGTTCAAAAATTACCCACCAGCATATCTTAGCCCGCAAGCAACTGGGAAGAATCTTCTTATTGGAGCCAACTTTGCTTCTGCTGCATCTGGTTATGATGACAAAACAGCTTTCTTGAGGGTAAAATCTTGCTCATATTAACATACCAGAAGTACATAATTTTAAAACTTTAAGTTCCATCTAGTGACAGTTACTGATAAGTGACATGGTAATTAAGATGATGCAAGAGTTTGACCTATCAAACTATCAGTGCTCAGGCATAGGAGAGAGGCTCTCGTAAAACTGAGAGGAGAATTATAAAGTATACGATCGGTTTAGTGGCTTCTACTAACACATTAAGTTTACAGGATAGTTTCATCATCTCATGCAAAAGCTATTCTTTCCCAACCATACAGTTGTACTTAACATAGTTATAGTTCTTCTTGTGAATATCCTGTCTAAATATTGATGATATTGTTGCAGAATTCTTAACATTCAGTAGTACTAATCAAAATGAGGTTTTGATTGCAGCATGCGATATCATTGTCGCAACAGATGAGGTATTACAAAGAATACCAATCTAAATTAGCAGCAATAACAGGAAGTTCAAAAGCAGCATTCATCATCAAGGAAGCATTATATCTAGCATGCTTTGGAACTGCTGATTTTCTTCAAAATTACTATGTCAATCCTAAGATTAATAAAATCTATACTCCTGATCAATACTCTACATACCTTGTTGCTAAATATACAAGCTTCATTAAGGTACATACACATTAGTACATTACTCAGTAACATTCTTACTGAAGATCTTACATACAGAAGTTATATATGTTATTCCTTGTTCTGATAAGAATATTTATAAATACGTAAAGGACTTGTATGGACTGGGAGCAAGAAGAGTTGGAGTAACAGCACTCCCGCCATTGGGATGTCTTCCTGCAGCTAAAACATTTTTCAGATTTCACGAGAAAGGGTGTGTATCTCAGATTAACAGCGATGCACAAGGATTCAATAAGAAGTTGAAATCAACAACCGAACAACTGAAGAAGCAACTCCCAGACCTTAAGATTGCAGTTTTTGACATTTTTAAGACCCTATATGATGTTATTTTATCTCCAACAACTAACGGTAAGTAGTATGCACATATATACTGGAATTTTTTAAAGAGGTCCTAATAATTAGTAGCTAAGTTTTAACAATGTAATTTTATAACGGGGATGCAGGGTTTCTGGATGCGAGCAAAGGCTGTTGTGGAACAGGGACAACACCAGTATCATTATTTTGTAACCGGAAGTACTCAACTGGAAGTTGTCGTAATGCAAGTGAGTATGTGTTCTGGGATGGCGTTCATTTTACTGAAACCGCAAATCAGATTATTGCTGATTCACTCATCTTCCAAGGCATCAGTCTTTTAGGTTAATCATTGCAACGCCATTTTCTAGTTCCTTTATGTTATTTCCATTCTTAGGTTTTGCTTAAGTTTTGTATTCATCACTCAACAAATGCACATGCAGAAGGCTACTGTTAAAAGAATAATTTCTTCTTGTATTTTTCTACTATGTAATATATGGACAAATCATACATTTTAATTCGTCTAGTTGTAATCAGGAGATTGGTTAAGACTTGTTTTCACGGAATTATTCCCTTGTGATGTGACTTGTCTTGTTTTTTTTTTAACTTTCTTAATAAGTTACTCCCTCCCTCCATCTGGTTGAATTGTATATCTTGGGGGAACGGGTTTTAAAGTTTAATTCAGAAAAAGAAAATTTAAAAAATAAATTACGAAAGTATACTTCATATTGATCTTAAAATACGTGTCGAGCAATGAAAAAAATATGTATATATATGAATGGTACCCATGGATGGAGTAGTATCAAGAAATAAGCAACATTCTATGTTTGGGCTTTTCTAACCTATTTAAGCGTCCGTTTGCAAAATGCTTATAATTCATTTACAAGTCAAAAACTACATACGTATAAGATTACTGCTGAAGTATTTGTGTAAAACGTTAAAGTGACTTGAAAGTGAAATTTGGAGAATTTATTTTGATTTTGCAATGTTACTACATTAAAATCAGTGTTGTAGGTTTACGGGGAAAAAAAAAACTATAAAGGCATCACTTTTGCTCTCCTAAAATTCAACAATATATTTCCTTTATGCTATCAAATTTGCTGGTATCTCCGTCCCACGATACAAGTCTCTTTTCAATATGAATGTAGACTCTAATTCATATTCCATTAATTGTTATACAATAATTTTGGAAAAATGCCAATAAATTTTCATTGGAACTTAAAAGTGGACATGTATAATGAGAAAAAAATATTTCTCAAAAGAGACTAGTATTGTGGGACGGAGGGAGTATATGTATACTGGCAAAATCGGCAACCAAACACAGATTGCCAGTTCAAATTAAATACTAACATTTCACACATGTGTAGACTCCGGTTCCTGGAAAAATTGTCACCTGTTAACTAAATAAATCACTAGGGATGATAATTTCACGGCCAGTATTTCACACAACATGAATTTCCAAGAGTTTCATATTGGATATTGTTAGGATAATAATGCATGATCCAGTTAAGCCCTTATCCTATAACACGTTGATGTTTTAGGGGAGTTGGTTATATTATAGCTCTCTCATGAATATAAATATTACTTCATACACTAAGGTAAATGTTGTTACTAAGATACCCTCCTGGTGACCTTAACCAGTATGTTTGGTTACTGGCTCTGTTCCGTTTGGTTTTACTTTACATTCAATGACTACAGAACATTTCCAGATTCTCTAATACCATATAATTATGCTAATTTTTAATAATGATAATGTAGTACAACAGATTACTGTAGTTTAAATTCAGACAACTAAAGATGGGTTACATATGTTTACTCTAAAAAATTTCAATGCTATTAAAGTACTGACCTACTTCCAATACATTCGGTTAATTATCAGTCCTTTTCTTCTTAAAACATCTGGAAGCACTCGGCTCCTAACCCCACTCTCCATATTTAAGAAAATGGGTTTCTGCTTCTGTAGAGAAAGTCCTGATTTAAATATTTGCATTGGCAGCTGTCATATATAATGGTGTAGCTCAAGACTCAACTAGTACAACTTTTGTTCGGGTCATTATATTCCTTTGGGGACTCTGCAGTTAATATTGGAAATAATGGTTATCATCCTTATACAGGGATTTTACAAAACTAAAAGGCTAAAGGGAAATTCTGTAATGGCAAATTACCCACTCTCATAACTGGCAATTAACTGCTTTAGGGTTGTTTTTGCACAAGGGACGTGCTCGCTAATCACGCTCTGAGAGCAGGATTTTGGGAGGATGTATGCAGTCTTACCCCTGCTCTCTGGAGATTGTTTCTAGAAAATGACCTCTAACATGTCGAGTAAGATAGTCGAAACCATGACCATTTGATCATAATAAATTTTGCATACATATGATTACATGCTTATATAAATTTGTCTAAATGTGTACTAATTCACAAAACCGTACCTTTTGTAGCTGCTACTCTTGAATTTACTATTTATCCACCAGCATAACTTAGCCCACAAGCATCTGCGAAAAATTTACTCATTGGAGCCAACTTTGCTTCTGCTGCGTCCGGCTAGGATGACAAAACAGCACTGCGAAGTGTAAAATCTTCATCTTAGTACTAGATTAGGTACTCTTCCACCACTCTCTACTCGTATTGTATAATTAAGTAATGTACTAATACACGGTTTTGATTGCAGCATGCAACCCTTCATCACCACAGATAGATTACTACAAAGAATACCAATCAAAACTAGCTGCAGTAGCAATAGTGCAAAAGCAGCATAAGCATGATATTTAGTAAGCTTGGGAGGCAATGACTTTGTTCAAAATTACTATATTAATCATTATCTCGACACGATTCATGTATTGATCAATACGGATCATACATTGTTGGTATATATTAAAGCATCATTAAGGTGCATACATGATTTATTGATTATCAATAATCTGGCGACAAGCCTACAGTGTTTAATACTGGTTAAACTGACTTGGCCATTCACAATTAAAAGGACTAGTATGAATTAGGAGCTAGAAGAGTTGCAGTGACATTTCTCCCACCATTGGGAGATGTCTTCCTTCCACTTGAAAAATTATTTGGAGTCCATGAGGTAGAGTGTTTTTTAGCTTGAAAACAACTCAAGAAACAATTTTCTAACCTTGGGATAGCAGTTTTTGATATTTTTGAGCACCTTTATGATGTTTTTTCATCTTCGCCAACTAATAGTACGTAGATATTCCAGTTTGAAAGGATCTTAAGTATATTAATTTCAAAGCATAGGAAAAATTGGTTTTTATACATTTAGTGGACAGGAAAGCAACTAGAGGTTTTCGACTTGTCGTGGAACTTAGAGAGGAGAGCTAACATTGGTGTTGCGTGATCCAAAATTAACAGGGACATATAGAATGCAACTATATAAAAATTTTATGGCAGTGTTTATACTTCCGAGGCTGCCAATCAGATTCTTGCCAATTCTCCGATCATTGAAGCCGTCGACCTCATTGAATGGTTTGGTTGGCCCTCCATCTTTGTTTATACAATATGATACTATATGTCAAAGCTAATGTTACTTCTTTCTTTTTCTCTCTGTTCCTTGTAATTTTTTGCAAAACCTCCGGTTACATTATACTAAATATAAAGGATGAACAAATTCTAATGAAATATTCTCTGTTGCAACTTATTACAACACATTTGACCTAAGAAAGTTCTGTAGTCAAGAGAAATGTACATGGAAATTTTTGGGTATCTAATTCACCAGTTGTTCAATAGAAAGGTTCTTGAATATGTTAAGGTATTCTGGGTCAGTATTTACAAGAAGATGACATTTTGGCAGTACCATGTTGTCCACACTTAAAAAACAGGTAAGCAGATTATGCAGAAATATATTGGTTGGACACAAAAATATTGATTAGCTAGCTAGTGTCGGAATTTATAAAGTAGCTTAATGATCAAGCGATGCTGATCTGCTTCCCTTTAGAAATTTTGATGTCTTGAAACTCTGGCGCCTTGCCACAACTGTCTTGAAACTCTGGTGTCCCAACACGACTGTTTTTTAGAGCTTCAGCATATTTCAACAAGTCAAAATTCTGAACTTGTACTTTTTGATTAAGTTGATTTTGGTTGGGAGAGTCAGCGACATCTTCTGAGATTAAAACAGTTTTTGTGCAAGTATGAGGAGACCCTGGATCTGCTTTTTCAGCCTTTAAACTTGGGGTATATGGTTTTTTAAGAAGATCCAACGAACGCACTGAAGATATCTCCAGAAGTTGTCTTGATGTACTCTCTAAAGAAGGCCTGGATGAACTCATAGAAGAGGCTCTTGTGTTACTTTGCACATCTGATGCTGGTGAAACTCCTGAACTAGAAACCGAAGAATCCCTTCCCTCGACATCTTCTTCAGCTTGGACGTCTTCCAGAGATGAAGTCTGGCTATGTCCTCTTACTAGCTTGAAAAGTTTACCAAAAACACTTTTCTTGCTTGACGAGTAGGATTTTCTGGCAATCATATGATCACGAGGACTATTATCAGAGTCTGCAAGAATGGAAGCCTGATAAGATTTTGATTGATACATATCTGAATCTGCGCTGTGTGTTCTTCTTCCAGAAAGGTCTTCTTTTTTGGCATATTTCAGTATTAGCTGCTTAGCTTTCTTTTCAGATTTGGGGCTTAAAGTTTTACTCAGGTCCCTGGCAGCTGTTTCACCTGGGCCAGCCTGATAGTTCCTGAGTTCATGTCTTAAGCAAGCATTTATCCATCGCAGATAAACTAGTTCCTCAACATCATTGCATTGATTCTCGTGGATTTGTTCTATTTCCTTGCTTAGATCTTTGTTCTGTTTTTTTAGTTTGTTGTTTTCTTCCTTCAGTGCTTCTGGCTACAAGAAAACATAGGAAGACTCTAAATTTATATTATAAATATCGAAACTGCAAAAGAAAAGTAATAACAAATTATTCACTAATTACCTCTTCATTTTCCAGAACAGAATTTGCAAGTATTTGAGCATAGTCCAATCTGCGACCCAAATCAGAATTTTCTTCTTGCAAACTACAATTAGACTTCCTCAACTCCTCGACCTCTTCCTCCAGACGCTTTATCTTTTTAAGCATTGGTTGAATATCTTTTTGAAGGGATAAGATCTGTTCCTTGTAATGCTTAGATTCAGACTTATTAAGCTCTCTTTTTAGCATCTTTAGTTTTGATCTTGCAACTTCAAGATCAGAAACAACTATTGCATGATCCATTACTTGTGCCTCTAATCTCTTATTATCAGCTCGCAAAGATTCAATCTTGAGAGTAAAAAGCCTGGTCTTCATGCTGTTTATTTCTAACTTGTTATGGAGCTCCATTACAGCAGATTCTTGTTCTTTAAGACCATAATATTCGAGCAATTGAATTTCAAGATCTCTTTCCCTCTCTTTTAGATTTTTTACCATGTTCCTCAGACATTTAATCTCTTGTTCATAGTCATCCATTTTGACAGCCATATATCCTTTTTGTGTTTCCGTATCTGATGCAAGCGTCTCTACATATCCCGTAGGAGAATTGGAGTCTTTCATGGAAGCCAGATCAAATTCATTCACAAGCTCATCATACTCTAGCAAGAGAACCCCATCTTTAACCCCAATACATCTACCACCTGGACAGCAATCACTCGTTAAATTATCTTTATGGAGACACAAATCCTCCTGCAAATGATACCAAAAAATGTTTGGGTCACAAGAACCAACCTCTAGCTAGGAAGGTCATAGTTACCTCACTTGGTTAGTCCAAGTATAAATATGGTATTTTAAGGGATATTCAGTCACTTGTACTCCTCAAATAATCTTGTAAGTTCAAATAATATTTTCTCGGTTGAGTTACATTCCTGATTACAAAATCTTGTCGGTTGAAAATCAGTTTAAGTTATAATCAAAGCATGCCAATGACAGCTTAACTAAAGATATTATGTCCTGAATTCACATCTTGAATCACTTTGACTACTGGATAGTTGTTACAGATAAAAGAATGACAGCTTAACTAAAACAATGTAACATACAACCATCAACTAAGAAAATAGATCATAATATTAATGAACAAGTCCAAAGAAACATACAACCATAAACTAAGAAAATAGATCATTAATATCCAAAACAATGTATTAAATACTAATGAACAAGTCCAAAGAAACATGATACCATGTCAAAAAAAAATCTTACATGCACCAGCTCATCTTCTTCTCCTTCTGACCCGGTTCCGTTGCCATAATCTGAGTCGACATATATAAATCATCTAACATTAAAAAATACATGAAAAATCGAGAAATTAAAAACAGCAACACATAAATGTATATAACGTACCTGAAGAACAGGATGAGGGAGGAGAATCAAGGGGTCTAACCCTTTTGGCCCCAAGAAAGTAATAGAAAATACCACCAAGCGAGAGAGCTACTGCAATCCCAAATTTCACAATTCCGGTCCTTGTAGCTTCCTTCCCTTTCGTTCTCATTATCAAAAACCTCGAATTATAAATAAATACGTACACATTGTAAAAATGTTATCGTCCCTCATCTTCATCCTCACCATTCTCAAACTCGAATGTCTAAAAACATGATAAAACAAATGATCCCATGTAACAGAAACAAGAAGTTCTGAGTTTTAAATTTTTTTGGTTAATAAATAACGTGCGCGACGGAACTAAAAGAACTTGGGAAACGTTACTCTCTGTGCAATTATATGTTGTAAGGAGCTTTATAACTGAATAAATATTGTTTGAAGGACAAGAAAAGTGATTTTAAAACAGAACTAGGGGACAAAGAGAAGTAGAATCGGATTCTGGATTATATGTAGAGGCAAGGTCATTATCAAATGTACAGTGATCGTTACATTCGTAATGCATGAAAAAGCAATGGACCCTCCATAACCAAGCTCTAATTATTTTTATCCATTTCACATTTACATTATTACTATAAGCTTATACTTCTTTTGTCCATCAGTTCTTTACGTTGGGAAGGTGCATTGGACACGCATTACGAACCTGACGGCATTTTAAGCTGTTATAAAATATAGTTTCATAATTTATTTTTTTAAAAAAAATTTCTGAATAAAAGTTAAACTATTATGTTTTTATATATAAAAAAAATTCAAAAATTTTTATAGAATTATACTTTTTATAAGGCCCACGGAGGGAGTACGTTTTATCTTGATATTATTTATCAAAAAATAAAATATAATAAATATAATAATATACTAGCTTAAAATCCATGCGTGTTTTTTTAATATTATATAATTTTTTAATTTAATTTAAATTGAAGTTTTTATTAAGATGTGAAATTTGTTTATTTAAATTTTTAAATAATATGATTTAATAATAATTATATATATACACATATATGTTCGTGATATATTTCAAATAATATTTACTTTAGTTTGAAAAGAAATATATAATTTTTGTTGATATTTCTGGTTGCGTTTAAAAAATATAATTATGTTTTAGCTAATATGTAACTTTTAGCTCTCATCAATAATATACGAATTATGTTTAGTTTGATATTAATTTTATTTTATCTCGGATCAATAGTATACATTATTTATTTTAATCTAAGACTCATTATACCGTCTAAATCTAACTAATTATATTTAATTTGTTTTTAATTTTATTTTAGTCCGGTTGAATATTACATTATTTTAGCCGGATTAATAGTATATATTATTTTGTTTTAACCCGAGGTTATTTATACCGACCAATGATTTAAATTTTGATTTTAATTTTGTTTTAGTCCAGTTTAATAATATAATTTTTTTTGTCGTATCAATTATATTTTTTGCTTTGGCCCAAGGCTCACCTGACCAAATTTCACAAATTATATTTAGTTTGCTTTTAATTTTATTTTAGCCCGGATGAATAATAATTTTATTTTAGTTAATATGAAAGTGTATATTATTTTGTTTTATCGTGAGCAATTATTACCGACCAACTAATTATATTTTGATTTTAACTTTGTTTTAGCCAAGTTCAATAGTATAATTTTTTTTTGCTCAAATGAATAATATATATTAATTTGTTTTAACCCGAGACCATTATACCGACATACGGATTATCTTTAGTTTTATTTTAAAATATTAACTTATAACCCGTGCGATACACGGATACTTTTTAATATGTTATTGTTTTTAAATTTAATTTATACTGAAATTAAATAGAAATGCCCGTGTTATTTTGAAAAAATAGCAGATTTGTATTTAAAACATCGGTAAAGTATTTTAATTGAAAAATATAACTGATTAGTTATTAGTAATTATAATAGAATTATCCGTATTATTTTTGAAAAAGACGATGTTTTACGTGGAAAAAATAAAAAAAATATAACGTGTTTTAGTTGAAAAATGTATTTTGTTTATATGCTAATTATGAATTAAATTGTAGTTATTAGTAATCATAATATTTTATTTTATTAAATGGAATTGCTCGAGATATTTTTGAAAAATGAGGTGTTTTAGTTGGTAAAATAAAAAAGGTAACGTGTTTAGTTGGAAAATGTGGCTTTTATACTATTTAAGATTAAAATAGTAGTTATTAGTAATAAAAAATAAAAACGATGACATGCTTAGTTGAAAAAAGTAATTGGTTAAGTATTAGTAGTTATAATATTATTATTTTATTTTATTAAATAAATTTTCCCGTGATATTTTTGAAAAAAAAAATATATTTGGAGAAGAAGATGTTTTATTTAGGAAAAGTAGAAAAGTTGACATGTTTAGTTGAAAAAAGGTAATTACTGCTTTAGTTGCAAATGGTAACTAGTTAGATATTTGGAAAATGAAATATTTTAGTTAAGAAAAATAGAATCACTGATATGTTTAGTTGAAAAAAGTAATTGGTTAGATATTAGTAGTTATAATATTATTATTTTATACGACTCACAACGTGATATTTTTGGAAAATGAGATGTTTTAGTTGAATTTTGGTTTTAGGTTTTCGATTTTCGATCATTTATTCCAATTATTAAATAATAAAATAATATGTATAATAGCAGCTATACAATTGTTTTTTCTAATTAAAATATAATATTTTAATTAAAACATATTACCTTATATTTATTTTATTTTAAATGTAATATATTGTGGATCTGAATTTTTATTTATCGAAATAAATTTTTTAGTAATAGAATTATATTGGGAATATGATGATAAAAATATTATGGAAAATTTTTATTTTAAACAGAATTACATTGAAAATTTGATGACCAAAGTACATGACCAGACTACCAACGAAACTTTCAATATTTCGTCTTTAGTATAATAGTATAGATATTTAATGGTATAGTGAGTCATGAATTTTTTTTTTTTTTTGTATTTTGAAAATTAATATTATAAAGCCTAATTATAGTATTTTGTTGACTTAAAATCGAACCTTTAAATTCTGGTGATAGTTTTGAAAACAAAAATTATTAATATATAACTCTAATATGTTGTTGATGGGTTTGAACAAATTTTTTGATAACTTAAATATTAAAATAAATAATATATTTTTAATATTGCATACAATGTTTTCCCTTATAGGTGCACAGAAGGGTGCAGAGGAAAATTAGGATCAGAGGACTAGTGAGAAGTTGCAAGAACAAGGTGAGTATACATCAACATTTCTTATATATGTGTTGGTTATGTTATATG
>PHNY01246337.1:4924-17327 GCA_003724115.2 Anethum foeniculum
CTAGTTTTTTCCGGAATGATGATTATATTTTTTATAAATTCTTTTTCGACGATCTCACTATACGGATGCTAAAAGTTAATTTTTAAAAAAATTTCTAAATTTAGTCGGCCTAATTTAATAATAGTCAAAGCAGTCGAAGTAATCTTTCTTATTAACTAGTCTTGTGCGGGATGATGATTCTATTTTTTTTAAATTCTTTTTCGATGATCCGACCGTACGGTTGTTAAATGCTACGATTTTTGTGATGTGTAATTTTTTAAAAAAATTAAAATTTATTTGAATCAATTTTATAATAGTCAAAGCGGTCAAAGTACTTTTTCCTATAAAAGTACTCTTTACTATGAAATTAATTAATTAATTTAATTTAATAAAACTCCAAAATAATGTTAAATTAAAGGAAAGGTTTAATTCATTTTTCTAGATGAATAACTTTTCAGTAATAAATTTAAAATGAATATTTATATTGGTGAAATTAGTTTTGCATAAGTACTGATGAAAATTGGATGAACGACAAAAAGACCGCCCAATCCAATTTTTTTATGACACAACAAAAACACACACTCACCATTTCATTTTCAATATCTACTCTCTCTGGTAGCTTTTCCCCCTCCATTTCGTATTTCTTCACCATTTTCATCATTTCCTCTCTTTTTTCGTCACACATATCTCTGGTCACACACATTAATACAGACTCACCTTCTCTGAACAAATATTAGCAATACACACACTCTCCACTCTACACTTACAGTATTCTCCCTTGGTCACAGTACACACACCACTGCTCGTAGTACTCTCCACTCTAAACTTACTGTACTCTCTTCTCGGTCGTAGTACAAACACCACTGCTTCTAAAATTTTTGCAGTTAGGGCTTTTTCATCATCTTTTCAATTGATTTAGGGATTTCTTTCTATCTCAGGGATGCTTTTAAAGTTAGGGCTTGAATAGAGTTCAATTTGGGGCTTCAATCGGGTAAAATTTGGGGCATAAAAATTGGG
This sequence comes from Anethum foeniculum, assembly GCA_003724115.2. Classification (NCBI taxonomy): domain Eukaryota; kingdom Viridiplantae; phylum Streptophyta; class Magnoliopsida; order Apiales; family Apiaceae; genus Anethum; species Anethum foeniculum. The sequence goes on from PHNY01246337.1 coordinate 5,921, forward strand.
GTTTCAATCAGGTCTATAATTCCAGGCTCCGAGTTTCATAATTGTGTAATAATTCCATATGTACGTGCTTGTTTATATTCTGCTTATGCTTCATAATTGCTTATTTCTTGTATTTAATTACCTGTGTTCGTTATATTAAATTGTGTCTGATTTTTGAATCACTAGTATATATTCATCTTATTTTGTGTTCATAGAGCTGCCAGATTGTAATTCAAGTTATGATGTAGTCTATCCTAAGGCGCAAAGTTGTGTCTATTGCCTCTTCTTCATCGGTTAGTTTATTAATTTATATATAGATTGTAATATATGTTTGTTTGTTGTTTGTGTTTTATTGTGACTGTGATTATGTTTATCTTGTCAGCTGATTGGAATAACCCGTACGTACATCACTATCATCTTTAACTATGGTTTCAACAATCATTCCGCTTAGACATATAGCATTTGCACTTTGTTGTTTAATATTGGCACAAGTCCCCTTAATTGGTGTATAATTATTACAATGGTGCCTGCTTTTCTGCCTTTTTAGGTTATGTATGTTTTGTTAGTTAAAATTTATATGCCTATATTTGCTTTTAGTTTAAGGATGTCAGACTAGTTGAGGCCTTTGGTTAAGCTATGAATGCACTTCATGTGTTCATATCGTAACTTTCTAATTGTGGATAGTTAATTTAGTGTTTATGACTTCTTTCCCATTTCCTCATGAGCCTTTGTCTAGTACTACCTTACAAGATAAAAGCCATGGGGTCTGCTATTTTGGTATGGAAGTGACAATTGTTGCTAGTTATTTAGCAAAAAAATAAATTATATATTGCTGCGAGTCTAGAACTTACAATAAATAGAAAGATCGAAGACTGTTATTTATTTAGTAAGACAACTAGATAAAACTTCTGATTTTAGAACAGAAAATGTATTTATTCTGTTCACTGGTTCTTCATTAAGATATATCAATGGTTACTTGAAAAAGACAAGAACTTTTTTTTCAGGATTCATACCCAGAGTCTCGTGTAGATAATGTTTTTGAATGCACATTAAATCTTTACGTTCTTAAAATTATTCTTTATACGTTTGTCTAGATATTGATTATGGTAATACTACAGGTGGAATTATAATGATTCAAATAATTAGGAAATACCAAATAATTTTGTTTACATATGTGTGTGAGTGATACTATACTATAAGGAATTTAAAGAAAGCATGCATAACTATATAAGTTACCTTGAGATTCCCATTACGTAATCTACTAATTTCTCATTATGAGTAGTCAGTGGACTACTTCACTCTTGGTTGTCACTTTTATTACATACTTCACTTTTCGTCATGTGAAAGTTAAGTTGTTATATTCATATTCCTTAACTATCTATATTGCAAACTAAAGAGAGTTCAAATAGTCTCAAGTTTCCAAACAAAGATTTTACTATATTTAGATATACTAGATTTCTAATACTCCTTGGTTGTTTCTCTAGTAAATTTCATTGTATCTCAAGATGGAGATGTAAACCAAGCATCTAGCAATTATATTCGGAGATGATGGTTAGTTGTACTATAGGTATAATTAATATATATCTTCTGAACTACTTTTACTAAAGGGGTCAACATATCTTTTGAATTACTAGCATCATGTTTCTATGGTAGATCAAGTTGGAATATGGTTCCTTATTTAACATATCTTGCCTTTTTTGTTTAGGTTCCATTTGTTGGTTGAATTTGATGATGGTAAACATAGCTGTCGGAAACTAGGGATGGCAAACTAATCCGATCCGACGGATACCCGATCCGAAACTCAAAATTTTGGATTTATCGAACCCGAAGTTTTGGATTTGGATTTGGATTTGGATTTCAATGATACTGAACCGATACCCGACCCGAAACCCGAAATTCAATCCAAACCCGATCCGAAACCCGAAACCCGATAAAAATTCCAAAAATAAATAATATATAATATTTACATATTATATTATATAATATTTTATACATAAGATATATAATTTATATATATTTACTTTATTATTTAAGTAGTAATAGATTAATGTCAACACTTTTTAAGTGAATAATAACTCTTTTTCTCGATCTCAAATTTTATTATTTTAGGTATATTTTTTAAATATTTATAGTAAAGATTCATTAGTGATTAAATACTAAATATTTTTTTTAACATATATTAGATTTCACTTATCATGTCAATCTGTGCAATGTAATGCATTTGAATACTTATTAGTTTATATTAGTTTAATCTTTTTATTTTTAGTTATTATATAAATATATTAATAGTATAATATTATTTGTAATTTTGGATACCCGAAAAAAACCCGATCTGATCCGAAACCCGACGGATTTGGATTTGAATTACCCTAAAATATTTGGATTTGGATTTTACAATACCCAACCCGAATCCGAGATGATGGTTAGTTGTACTATAGGTATAATTAATATATATCTTCTGAACTACTTTTACAAAAGGGGTCAACATATCTTTTGAATTACTAGCATCATGTTTCTATGGTAGATCAAGTTGGAATATGGTTCCTTATTTAACATATCTTGCCTTTTTTGTTTAGGTACCATTTGTTGGTTGAATTTGATGATGGTAAGCATAGCTGTCGGAACCGTCTTGCTGGGCACAATGAGCAACGCAGAAAACCTCATGGGGGTATTTACTCTGGTAGATCGAGGTTGTATCCGACATATTGTTAAGTGAAATTTTCAGTGGATACCATGTCTCTAATTCAAATTTTTGATATAAACTTTAAGGGCATTTTCGAAATCAAGAGCTATGTACTAGTATGTTTGCATGCCTACTTGCTATTCGATTTTTATGATTTTTTTTGGTAGAAAGCATGATCTTATTTGGTAGTTTATATAAATTTTAAGATTATTAGTGTACAAATATTGAATGATCTTGCTTGGTTGGGTTTATTTCGAAGAGAGTTAAGGTGAAAGAGTTGTTATTGGTTGAAGTAGTAAGTTAGAGTTTTGGTCTTGGCTCCAAGGGGTTTTTAGGGTATTTTAGTGAGGCTTTTGGTGAGATTAGGACCTGTAAAGTTGGGGTTATGTTTGTGCTTGAGGTTAGTAGCTTTTGGTTGGGGAAAGTTGGAGTTTTGGTTGGTTCAAGGGTGTAAACCCGAGAGCAACCAAAACAGGGGACATATTTGGTTGTCGTGTGTTTATGGCTTGGCATAGGATTGATATAAGTAGTTATCTCTTGAACTTTGATTTTATCAGTACAATGAAGTCTTAGTAAGGTTAACAAGTCATTTAGGTTGTTTATAGGTTAGGATAAGAGGGTTTAAAGTCGACCAAAATAGGGCAGTTTGGTAGTCAGAGCAGGGCAAATTTGAGTTGACTTTCTTAGGAGCCATAGGGAGGCCCAAGTGAGGCCTTGGTGTCAAACCAAGGAGTTAGTTTTATACCTTAAGAGTGTGGGAGAGTTGGATTTGAGTGAAGGCCCTAAGTATATAGAGCTGTAGAGCAGAGGCACGCCATGGAGGTGCCAAGGGGTGCATTCGGGTAGATGCTTGGTATAGGAGGGTTTAAGTGTTTCTTTTGGAATAATCTAAGGGTGTCATGATGTTTGTAGGATAGGTATAGGTCTGTAAAAGGCAATGTACTAGTGTAGTTGTAGATATTAAGGATTAGACGTCGAGGTTCATAGCGCTTTGAGACCATAAAAGGGGAATATAGGAAGCGACCTAGTAACCAAGAGTAGTAGGTCCAAGATCATTCAATGTTTGTGTACTACTTGTAAATGTGATTATGTGATTAAATATGTGTAAGAAATTTATGTGATATGAATGTTAGATAATAAGATATAGTTGAGCATACGTGATTTTTTTTTTGTATAGCGCTAAGCGTTAATAGTGAAATATTCGTGTATTGCGTAAATGATCAATATTAATGAGAATTATATTGACTTGTGTAGGTCCCGGAGAAGATAAAGGAAAGACTCTTTCCATCAAAGTCGAGTAAGCACTAGGTTGACCAAGGAAGCATAGGATAGGCAAGTCCTCTCGCCTTTACCTTGAATGAAACTATGTTACATTCGATTATTTTATTCGATATCTTGTTAATCATTGAACCATGTGATACCTTGATAAAGATCTTGATCTTATGATTTCTTTCATAATTAGACATGCTTACCCTTGAACGATTTAATATCCTTAATTCGATACTCTTTTGATAAACCATTGTTTTTGTTAATACGTCTAGCATGATTCTAGCTTGCACCTCGATAAGTATTTTAAATTCTATTTCCTTGACCTATATTGGCATGATTTAGCTTAATACCCATTAATTAGAAATTCCATGTTCGTTTATGATCTTTTAAAAGTTATTCTTGGGCATCAACTTTTGAAAATTGATTTATAAAGAACACGGAAAATGAATAAAACGTTTTTATGGTGAATAGTGAATTGGACTAAGACGCAAGTCCCTTTCATACTGATATTATTAGGCTTAAAAGCTGCCTAGGGATCCCACCCAAAATTTGTTTGAACCCAGCGAGGTTCGGGATTACTTCGCGGCTGATCACCGGCTGTAATCCGTAGCGTCATAAAAATGATTTTTGGAATGATAATTGGATTTTTTGAAAATGATTTATAAATTGATGCAATATACTTTACCCCCATGATTTGAATTGATAACATACGAATATTGTTTCTTTTATGGTACTTGCTGAGCATTTGGCTCACTTCTTGCTATTTACCTTGTTATTTCAACTAGCAAGCATGGTTAGATTGAAGAAGACTCTCGTAAGTCCTCGAATGAAGATGCTGAGTCCTATGTGAGAGCTCAGGTAGTTAATGATCGTTTGTGAGGAACGGTAGTATTGTATAATCTAAGATGCAATAGTTGATAGGTTGGGCTGCTCCAAACTCTAAATTTTGTGATCTTTGGGTTGTGCAAAGAGTTGTATTTCAGCATGTAATTATTCAGTTATTTTATTATTTTGTTAAGTTTGGTCGTGACAAGAATGGTAACAGTTTGCCCGTATATTTTTATATCTGACGAGATGTTAATTTAATTCATTTTTATTACTCTAAAAATTTCTCAAGATGATGAGGTTAATAATAGAAAGATTAAAGTGCATCAAGGTAATAGAGCACTTGAGCATACTGAATGGAAACATCTGAGAGTAGGTGATATTGTCATAGTACAGAAGGGTAAACATCTGAAGTGAAGCAAACCCAAACATCAAAATTGATCTTGGGGAGCTTTGTACGACCATCTTAAGTTTAATGCTTAAACTTATGTACTTGGTTCACTATTTTGTTAGAAAATACTCTTGTAGTTGGTTGAATCAATGGTTGGTTTGAATTATTATGTATAGGATAGGTTTGGAGATGAGACTGTTATGGATTGATATTTTGATGTTATGTTGCTACTGGGATTGTTGTTTAAACAGAGCATGTATTGCAAAAAATTTAAAATTAATTGTTGCATTTGCCTATTCTAATGTAATGTATATTTGTAAATAGTGTTACATTATAAATGCTAATGTTGCATAATTATAACAAATTGGTTTTATATTAGATCAGTCGGACTATCGCAGTAGGCTTTGTGGGCCCCACAATAAAAATGGGACCTACCAGAGGACCCCATATGTGGGACCCATTTCTGCAAAATAAATCCAACATAATGTAACATTGACAAGTTGTTACGATTGGCCATTACCGTGTTATAGTAGGGCTCTATTGTAATACTTTTCTCACTGTTATAATAGACAGTCAAAGTGTTGCACTAGAGGCCCTGATTTAATGCTCGCAGGTGTAATGCCCCTAGTCTTACAATAGCCCTATGGTAATGCTTTTTTGACCTATTGTAACAGTAATTGGCATTGCAATATGCCACTTATGGCGTAGTGCATCGACATCACAAACTTGGTAGCACAGACTATTGCACTAGGCTATATGGGCCCCACAACAAATATGGGACCTACCAGTGGACCCCACATGTGGGACCCACTTTTGCAAAATAAATATAACATAATGTAACATTGACAAGTTGTTACGATTGGTCATTACCGTGTTACAGTAGGGCCCTATTGTAATACTTTTCTCTCTGTTATAATAGACAGCCAAAGTGTTACATTAGGGGCCCTGATTTAATGCACGCAGGTGTAACGCCCCTTAGTGTTACAATAGCCATATTGTAATGCTTTTCTGACCTATTGTAACAGTAAATTGGCATTGCAATAGGCCACTTATGGTGTAGTCGACATCACAAACTTTGTAGTACCAATTAGTATATCAAGCTGTTTGATTGATCCTATCAAGGCTCACCTTGAAACATGATGGCTCCCTAACAATGCCCAGGAGGCACTTAAGTTGTCAGTAAGAGCGTTGAGATAGTCACTGATTGAAGGTATTCTCTACAAGAGGTCTTTTGTCATCCCATATTTGAAGTGTTTGAGATCTCTAGAAGCAAAAGAGGCACTTTAGGAAGCTCATGAAGGAATTTGTGGATAGCACTAGGGGGCAGAGCCATCGCTCATAAGATAACCCGGCTAGGATTTTACTGGCAAACTATGCTAGCTGATGCAAAAGCGTATGTGAAGAAATGTGATAGATTCCAGAGGCACGCCCATATAGTCAGGAAGCCCCCAGAGAGGCAATCAACTCCCCCATCCCATTTACAATGTGGAGAATGGACATACTTGGTCCTTTTCCTATAGCATCTGGACACATGAAGTTTATCGTAGTGGCAATCAACTACTTCACGAAGTTGATTAATGCTAAGCCACTAGACAAGATAACCCCCAAGCAAATTGCATAGTTCTTCTGGGAAAATGTGATATGCAGATTTAAAATCTCACACATCCTTGTCATGGATAATGGGCGAGAGTCCGATAATGAAGAGTTTAAGGAGTACTGTGAAGATAACAATATTGAACTCCATTTTACCTCGGTTGCCCATCCACAAGCAAACGGGTAAGTGGAAGTCCCAATCGAATTATCCTTGATGGACTAAAGAAAAGGGTTGAACACTCAAGGAACACTTGGGCGGATGTGCTGTTGCCCGTATTGTGGGCATATCGAACCAATTCCAAGGTCACAACCGAAGCTACCTCATTTATGATGGCTTACGTTGCTAAAGCATTGGTGCCTTTGAAAATCACCATGCATCACCGAGGGTTGAAGTTTATGAACCAGGAGCTAATAAAGAAGGCATAAGGCTAGCTCTCGACCTCATTGATGAGGTCAGAGATGAAGTCAACGACCACAATGCAGAGCACCAAAGAAAAGCCTCCCTTTATTACAATTGAAAGGTTAAGGAAAGGTTCTTTCAACAAGGAGTAGAAGCTTGAGGCCCCGGCAGTCGGTGAAAGAGGGAAGCTAACCCCGAATTGGGAAGGAACTTACAAGGTCAAGAAGACACTTGGATGAGGATCCTACAAGTTAGAGAACTTAGGTGGTGATAAAGTGCCTCACACTTGGCACGCTTCAAACCTGAAGATTTATTATGTCTAGGAAGTGGAAGATGCTTTCTTAGTATTTATTAATTAGATGTAGAAATAAAGTCGATAAAACCATTTCTCAGTTTATGTAAGGGTTAAACCCGTTCTCCAGGATTTTAATTATTTATGCATGTTTGTTTTGTTTACTTTATCTATTACTTTACTTATGTATGAGCATCTAATGAATGCAAGTCTGGAATGACCAAGTACCAAAGATTAAAGATAAGTAAATAATTAAATGGAAAATGCATAGATAGATCCTGAAGGATCATAAGTTGAGTCCCGAAGGACAATAAAAGTACAAATCATAAATGCTTAATTCTATGAAGGACCACAAATAAAAGCAGAATAAATAAAAGCCACATGTGGGAAACAAAGCCATGCAAGGCCGTAACATCATTCCTCAGAAGAATCCTCATTCGGGCCATCTTCTTTGTTGACATCTTCGTCATTGTCCGAGTCTTCGGAACTCTCGGAAGAGGATTTTTCATCCTGGAGCCTCTTCCCACAAATGGCTTGGCGAATCTTCCCATGAAGAGGTCCTTTATACCCGGAACTCTTTCAAGCAGGAGCTCTAGTCGGAGCCTCCATAACTTGAGCTTGATTCGGAGCTCCGAGAAGTAGCCTTGAGGCCAGAGCTAGATGATTGGCCAATAATACCGGTCATGGACGTTGCCCGAGTATTAGGGATGTCCTCCGGGTTTACCGTGCCGGGATAAGAAGCATGGATAGCTTTGACAGTCTTGTCCTAATCAACCGACATGTGTGTTAGACGCATCTTATCATCATGGTCGTCTATAAGTTTCGAGAAAGCCTCCGACTTTTTTTAAACATCAATGAGCTTTTGAAACTTCAGTTGCTTCTTTTTCATAACGTCGTTAAACTTTCCATCCAAATGAGTAGCTTGATCCTCGGCCGAAAGAGCCCTGGATTCCCATTCATGGGACTCATCCTTTAACTTGTTCTTCTCCTTCTCCAAGGAGATGTTCTCATCTCTGATAGCACAGCTCTAAGTAGCAGCAACTACGAAGTAAGCGTTGGCCTGAAAAAGAAGAGAAGGTGCAAAATAAGCATCTAAATAAACGAGATAATAACATCAAAGTATGAAGAAGTGAAGTTCACCTGATAAAGGGCATGAGCCCCTAGCATCTCCGACTCAAGCAGTCGTTCTCCAGTTGAGATCAGGGGGAGTGATGGAACACTTAGACTAGTCTAAGGCAAGCTGAGGACTAACAAAAACTGAGTCCTGGTTGCAAATACCACAAGACGGCTCAATGGGGGTCTTGGAGCCTTTGGCTCTTTTCTTCCTTAAGCCAATGCTATGATTCATGAAGTCGGGAATTTTGGGAGGTAGACGACTAGCAGCTTCCTCGGCTTTCTTGATCATACGCTGAGTAGGCACGTCACCTTTAGAGACAGCGTCCAATGCATCAGCAGCTGAAACAAAACAAGGAAAGCATTGGAATAAGAACAAAGTCGTTCAAGACAAGAATGAACAGATAAATACCCTCTAAGGAAAGGCCACTAAGGCCAACCACTACGAGTTTCCTTTCTGTCACAAAGAGCCGGTAGTGAGATTGGTCGTCATCACTGATAAGCCGATCACAACCAAGTGGCTCTGTGGTGTGAAGGTTGAAGATGAATATCTACTTTTTCACTTAGGAATAAAGAAATTCTTGTTCCAGTTATGGTTGGAGTCTGGAAAGGAGTAAGAATTAACAATGTACCTAACGCCTGGTCTATGATGAATCTGGACCCAGTCGGCCCTCGTTAAAGGAGAATTCTTACTCATGAAAATACTCTTAAACAAAGAAGAATTCAGTAGGATCTCAAGTTGGATGCGCCATGTTATAAAAACCATTATTAGCACCCAAGTATTGGGGCACAACTGACATCGATGAACCTTGAGTTCAGCTAGTAGTCTGGTTATGAAACGGTGGAACGGAAATCTAAGTCCAGCAATAAGAGCACTTTTGAACACGCGTAGCCTCTCCGGTTTCCAGTTGCATATTCGATCGTTGGGATCCGTCACGCGGACTTTAACCCAATCGGGAAAGCTCTACCTGTTCTTGATTTCTTCCACATGTTCCTCGTCCAAGATACTCGAGTGGTTGATTGCATCAAGGTGAGTGTTGTTCAGAATTGTATCCGCCAACTCATCTAATAAACTCTTTAGACTGTTACTACAACGATTTAAACAAAGTGATGGAAGAAGAGCATTACCTTTCATCAACCGAGTCTTCGCTCGCTTGTCCAACAGTTTAGGCATGGAGGAAGAGGGTGCACCACTATTGCTTGACGTCTTTTGAGTTTGAAACTGAAAGATCGAAGAAGCTTTAGCTAGAGAGAAAGCTTGTAAAAGATTTGAGAAATAAAGAAGTGAATTAAAATGAACACATCTATTTTTCTTTTATAGGAAAAAAAGAACCTATTATAACAGGTCACAACATAGATAGGTTCGCGTTAACAGGTTGTATACAAGTTACAACCATTAAAATGACTCAACTGATCGATTGAATCCAGGGAGGAACACAATAATCGATTGAATACTCGATAAAAATCTGAGTATTGGATAAATAACTGAAGCATACTTGGGCTGAACTAAATCCGAGGTTTGATCCTAACATAAGATTAATTTCTAACTCAATAGCTACCTAGAAAGCCAAACTGTAGCCATGAACGCGACTAGAGGCGCCCAGAGGAGCCTGGCCGACTAGGAGGGGCCGACCAGCCCTTTGGGGAGGCCTTCTGGCCGACCAGGATGATTGTCAACCACGAAGGCACGTCCTCGAACGCGAACAAAACATTTTCGAGTAAAAACATTCACCAACGCGACGAGACGTCCATGAACGCGACCAGAAGCATCCAGGGAGGCCTTCTGACTGATAAGGATGAGTCTCGACCACGACGGGACGTCCTCGAATGCAACCGGAGGTGCCCGGAAGAGCTTGGACGACCAGCTTCTGGGAGGGCCTTTCGGCCGACCAGGATGATCCTTGGAGGAACCCTTCGAGGTCCAGAGTCCAAGGCCGAAAAATTATCAAAAAATGGAAAATTTAATTTTTTCTAGTTAGTCCCGATTAGGTACATTTAGTAAAATCTAATTTGTAATAAGCCCCGATTAGGGTCGACTAATAATTTCTAGTTCAAAATTAGCCCATATTAAGGAAATTTATCAATTTATACATATAAATTAGCCCCGATTAGGGCAAATTAGCAATTGTCGCCCAATAAATAACCTCTTTTAAGGTTAAAATATGACAAATAGTCATTTGTAGCCCCAATTAGGGCATATTAGCGTAAAACGATACTTGATTGGCCTGTATAAAAGTCCAAAGTATCGATTCAAAGATAAAAGTCATTGTGAATGTGTAGGTCGCTCCACACTTTGCTATATGACCGAACCCAAGAAGGGATGAAATAGCCTCAAGTCACGAAGAGACCGTCATAACTTCAACAAAAACCCGAGAGGTTTTTCCAGAAGTTGGGGAGTAAATGATATGGGAAGAAAATAATCCTTAAATATAATTAATGATGCATTTATTATGAAGGGAAATTTACGTCCAAGGCTCAGACACGAACATGAACGTTACTGTTCATGTCCGAGCCCCACCCACGACCACGAACGAAAGCCCGTCAGCGTGGCCCAAACTCAAAGTCCAACACAGAAACTAACTCATCCAAGGAAGGATCTAGAATGCACCGGCTTGCAGAGTCATAGTTACCTTCTATATTGGAGACTTTTCCACCAGGTATTCCAATCCTTATCTAAAACCCTACTATATAGGGGGTCTAACCCCTCACCTCAGAACTACGTGTAATAACCCTAATTTTTGGTAACTATTCAAAACCCTGATGAATAGTAATTTTGCTGATTAAGAAATGTAATCAGGTCACACTATATAGGACGTCTTGAATGGAAATTCTGAGTCCGTATTAGTGTTTGGTAATGAATAT